>VWZN01000032.1:704897-794982 GCA_013396955.1 Regulus satrapa
CCCCTGCGGTGCCCAGCCCTCGTGGGAAGAAGGGGTACAGAGCCTTGCCGTGCGGGAGTTCCATGGTGGGGAAGGCGTGAAGAACCCTAGAGAGAGGCTTTCATTGTGATGAAGACATGCAGAACTTGTGCGGGTTCTGTTGTGATGAAGCCTGCACAGCCCCCCTATGAGTTCTTTGTGGCACTTGTCTGCAGAGCCCACTCCATAGTCCCCATCGGGGTAAAGGTGTGCAGAGCCCACTCTGTGATCCCCATCGGGATGAAGGTGTACAGAGCCTGGTATGTGATCCCCATTGGGATGAAGGTGTGCAGACCCCAGTCTGTAATCCCCATTGGGATGAAGTTGTGCAGAGCACGCTGTGTGATCCTCATCGGGATGAAGGTGTGCAGAGGCTGGTATGTGATCCCCATCGGGATGAAGGTATGCAGAGCATACTGTGTGATCTCCATCGGGGTGAAGGTGTGCAGAGGCTGGTATGTGATCCCCATCAGGATGAAGGTATGCAGAGCATACTGTGTGATCTCCATCGGGGTGAAGGTGTGCAGAACCCACTCCGTAATCCCCATCGGGGTGAAGGTATGCAGAGCCTTGTATATGATCCCCATTGGGATGAAGGTGTGCAGAGCCCGCTGTGTGATCCCCATCGGGGTGAAGGTGTGCAGAGCACGCTGCGTGATCCCCATCGGGGTGAAGGTGTGCAGAGCACGCTGCGTGATCCCCATCGGGGTGAAGGTGTGCAGAGCCCGCTGTGTGATCCCCATCGGGGTGAAGGTGTGCAGAGCCCACTCTGTAGTCCCCATCGGGGTGAAGGTGTGCAGAGCCTGCTGTGTGATTCCCATTGGGGTGAAGGTGTGCAGAGCCTGCTGTGCAATTCCCATTGGGGTGAAGGTGTGCAGAGCCTGCTGTGTGAACTCCACTGAGATGAAAGTCATTGGAGCCTGCTGTGTGATCCCCATTGGGATGAAGCCTGCAGAGCCCCACCATGAGGCATGTGGGGTCTGGGCTGTTTGCTCCCACTGCCCTGGGGAGTGCTGGAGGTTTGGCAGCGTGGTGCTGCATTACCTGGGATGATGGGGGATGAAGAAGAGCTGTCCTGGAGATGGTCTCTTTTTAGGGTCATCTTCAGTCAGCTCTTTTTTTTTTTTTTTTTCCTTGATGGCTGACTTTTGGATGGCTCACCAGGAGAAAATCTGTTTTTTTATCCTTTTATATTTCCTGGTGATTGAGTTTTTTCAAGAGACCTGAAACAAGCATTTGATGCCCAGTAGTCCTTTCAGACTTTGGTGGCTCCTGTGTGCCTACAGTGAGACAAGTGGCTGTGCCTTTAAGAGGTAGAATTAAGCAAGTGTGTTTTTCGCCTGCTTTCCAGAAGTAGTTATTAGGTTTGAGGGATCGGTTATCTGATCCAGCATGACAGATGGATGCAATGTTTTTGTCTATGATGACTAAATCTATAGAGATTGCATAAATAACTTCAAGGTACATGTTCTGATTTCACTGTGTGTTTACATGTGGGTGTATGTATATACTTTAAGAAACAACAAAACCAACACAGAAAAACTCAGTGGTGATCTTCTGCCATGAATAGCTTGAAAACTTTGCCCTTGTTGCATCTCTGCCCTGATTTCTCTGAGTGACTCTCCCTAACAAAGCTGTGAGTTCAGCCTGGTGTCCATGAACTGTCTGAGACTTTCTGGAAGGCAGCTCCAAACTCATTCCAGCTTGTTGCCTGCAGAGATCCAGAAGAACTCTAAGTGCCAGCAGTGATGCTTGCTGTCCCTGCTGCACTAGTTCAGGGTGGGAGGGTCATTCATGGCGTGGTCTGGTCCTCTCCCTGGCTGGCAGAGCCTGATATCTGGTACCCAGTTCTCTGCTGCAAATAGCTCGTGTTGCTTAAAGCATTCAAATCATGCTAAAATGCCTGAAGTCAAAGATAGAGCTTTGCATACACTGAAAGTACCTGGAGCTATTTGGTAAGTACTGCTTCCATTGTTCTGGTTAGCAACCTAGTTGTTTCCTGTAGGATTTTATTTTCCCTCACTGTGGACCTGTGTATCTCATGCTTTTAAACGTTTGACTCCTGTCATGTAACTCCTCTGCAGTTACACTTGTGTTATGTCTTTCCCTGGTAATGCACTGTGGCATTTCCGCTACTTGCTGTGCTCGGGCACTATAGGTAGTGGCTGGATGTGAAGCTGTGTGTTTCTGAGGAGTGCTGTGTGTTTAGCAGGGAAATTTCCTGGATCAGCAGGAAATCTTGGGCTGCTGTTGTCTGCTTTAATGAGCAAAGGTACCGGCTGAGATCCCTGCTGAAAGCAGCGTACCCTAAAGTGTGGTTCAGCAATGAAGTGCTCCTGGGAGAAACTGCAGACCTCCAGAATCACTGGAACAGTTTTTAATCTGCTGAAGATCCCATCTAATGCCGGCAGGTTACAATCACTGTGCAATTGCTGTGTGGCAACTGCATTTCTGCAGTGGGAGGAGTGTCTTGGGGGACTGAAATGATCTTTTAAGAGGTTCCCAGGCTGACTTCTGGGACCAGCTTCTGCCATTGCCTTTTTTTTTTTTTTTAAATGTAAACAGCCACCTAAGATGAAGGTTGAGTTTCATTGCACTTTAAGCTAATTCATTAAAAAATACCAGTGAAAATACAAAAAGGATTTTCTAACTGTTTATTAAAAAGTTTGCCTATGAGACCAATTTCTATATAAACAGTTCCTACATAGATTCTTGTGATGTTGATATCATAAGGCATCACTGAAGATCTTTACAGGAGTCATGAATAAGTCTTGACTGCTGATTTTAAATGGCAGCTTTTAGTCATAAGGAAAGTTAGACTTTTTAACAGTTGATCAGGCTGTCGATATCGTGTATGTGTTGTGGTTTGTGTGTTTGGGTTTTGTTTGTTTTACCCCTGAATCACTCCAAAAACAACCAGTGATATTGGATGGGGGAGAGGAGCTGTTCAAGAGAGGCATGTTGGCCTCCCATGATTTCCAGCAAACATGGATATGGGCTTTCTTAGGTGGTGGATGAAGTAATCTTTATATCCAAGTCAACCAAAATAAATTGCAAACTAAATCACAGCCTTTTAAATCCAGCACTGAAAAAAAAAAAGAGACAAAATCTCAAGCAAAAATCACAGGTCTCATAGCTAAAAAGAGTATGGTGAACATAAAAACCTGGTGCTGCAATCTGCTGTGGACAAGAGCAGGGTGGACAATTTGGCTGCACTTGTTCTGGTGTACTTTTGAGAGTAGCAGGTGCCGCTTTGATCTCAGACTTTCCCTGTGAAAGCAAACATTATTAAACAAATGCTGGCCTGTATTTCTCCATGCAAAACTAGTCACGTTTTGGGCTCTCCAGAATGGCCACATGGCAGATCTGTCTGTGCCTTGGAGCCATTTCTGATGGACGGTTTTATAAAAGCCAACTGCAGAACTCCAAACGATTTCCCACACACTTGAGAGGGATTAGCTAATGCTTCAGTGCCGTGCTTCGGTGATGAAGAACAATGTTGTCATGTTGCTGGCAGAGTTAGCCCTGGACTGGAAAATCCATTGAGCAAGGAGTATTATTGGTTCCTGGCTCTGCTGGACCATTTTGTGGGTGCTCTTAGGCAATGATGGGCCCTAAGAGGGGATCCCAAAAGGATTTGTACAGAACAGAGATACAGCTCCAGGCCTCAAGATCTCTTCTCAGCTTCTGGCTGGTCCTTATGATTCTGACACAAAGTGGTCTGTGGCTGGAAAACTTCCTGAAAGTGTGTTCAGACTTTTTATTAAGAAAGTCTGCTTTCACCACAGTGAGCTGCTTTGTGCTCAGCCCCAACCTAAGGAAACTAAAAAAGTGAACCAGTTCCAGTCCTTGTGCAAAGACTTATTACTCATGCTGAGCAGTAAAAGAAAGGAGGGTGGCACAGAAAGTGGCTGCAAAGCACCCAGTCTTCTGGGGAGTGAATTTTGCACAGATAAGAAACAGGAGGAGAGGAGCTGCTGTCCTACATGGTAGCACTTGTCAACCAGAGCAGGGGTCCTGCCCTTCAGCCAGGGGGGTCTGTTCTCTGTGAAGCAGTGGTCCAGCTGACTCGTGCCAGGTACCTTCCACTTCTTATCATCTCTGAGTTGCTTTAACTCCATAGTTTGTGTCGGCTGTTTTTGTCATATTTCATGCAGGGAACTCCTCAGCTCATGGTGGCCAGAGGTTAACTCAGCTGAGAGCTGGCTTCCACTGAAATGTGCCTACTTTCTCAAGACTAGGTTTGTGCTTTTAACAGATGTCTAATTCTCTTTTCCCTCTAGGCCAGGGAGGTTAATTGGAGGAAAGTGACTGTACATCGGGCCCAAGAGCCTCCTACAGAGATACTTGGCACAAATAAATCAGCCTATTTTTGATGAATAACAAGGCCCCAAAGGCTCCAGTTCTTGCTGCCTGCACAAATTGCAGGTATAAATTTCACAGCTGATCACAGGGACTCCAGAATTCAATTAACTCTCAGCTCATTTAAAAAAAAATGCTGCCTGCCTATTTAATTATGAGTGTCACTGATACTACACATGCTGTTCAGGAAAACTCCAATTAATAAAGCATTGCATCATTAATATGAGTGACAGCATGAAGCCTGTGACTCTGAGGAGTCTGCCTCGACCCTCTGCAATGACAGAGATGGGATTTAATGGAAAGGGGAATCCTTTTCTTCAGGTTTGGGTGATGCTGAGGGAGCTCCATGCTTTGCAAGCTGTTCCAGATGCCCTGTTTTGTGATTTTGGGATGTAATGTAGTGCTGGAAGCTGATGGTTTAGACCTTCTGGTACTTTGGTAAACTTCTAGGGTCTCTGATTGGGGAGATGGGGCTGCAGAGAGACACATGGGGCAAAAATCTGCAAGGATATTTGGGAGGAAAATGCAGCTTAACGTGTAAGGCACAGTGAGAAGACAGCAACATTCTTCTTGCACTGCCTTTACCACATTAAAGCGCATTTCACTGCCAGGAAGGGTGTTAACCAAAGCTGTACAAATAACCACATCTCTGCAGAATGTTTCATTTTCAAGTGTTTTTGATTTAAATTTAGCTCAGTCTCAAAGATCTATCAATAAACAGACACGTTTCATTTTGACTTTCTAACGTGTCTTTCATTTTAAGCCCAAATTGATCTGGTTATTCCATTCCTCTGCCTGTGCCCATCCTGCTTCTCTCTTGATTTGATACCTTGCAGTTTGTGTTATTGGAAGGGGTCTCCATTTCTGCAGCTGCGTCCTTCCACTTCAGGAGGGTGTCTGTGCCAAATGGCTCTTACCACAATTGAAGTATCAGAAGTATCAGAATGATACACAGGAGGTACTTGGCCTGTCTCCCAAGCTGTGTCCCTTCTTCCTTAGTCACTATGTGTGCCCCACAAGGATCACAGACTGGCATTTTCTTTATTTGTTCTACAGATCATGTCCAGTTTGCACCTCAGTTTTCTGAATAGCCATGAATTCTGCTTTCTCTTCACACTGCTGCTTTTTTTTTTTTTCCCTGAGCAGCTCTGTTCCTGACTACAGCAATCTTCTTTCCAGTAGTGGCAAAAACAATCTCACTGCTCTAGCCCAGAGGCAGATGTCACCCCAGATTAGATGTCATGGCTCCATCTCTGCTCCAGTTCTTGCATCTTCCAGGGATTTCCACACTAGTCACCGGTGCATTTAGGAGATGTGTGTCCAGATGTTGTTGCAAAAAGCTGGTAGTCACTTCAATTGCCCAGCTTTCTCCAGTCCTTTCATAAACTGCTTGCCTTATTGCCCTGTTCTGTGTGCTGCTGTTCCCTGTTGTTGTTCAGAGCTGCAGCTTTCACTGACTATTTGCCACATTTAAGCAGAATGTCTTCTTCCTTTGTGTTCAGGCACACACTTGTCATCCATTAAATATCTGCAGAACTGCCTCTCTTGTCCACAGTGCTATCTTAAGACCAAAACCAAAAGAGAAGCTTTTCCACTCTCTCTCATGCTTCTGCATTTCTGGTCCATCTCTAGCAGCTACTTCAGTGCTGGAAGAGGGAGTGGGTGTTTTGTTCGAGTTTATTTTTGCACAGTGAGTGGCTGAAGAAGCCCTAGAGCTGTTCAAGGGCTGTAGCTAGACCAGCATTTCCGACGCTAGTGAGAGTTCAGATTTAAACCTATTCACTGCTATCCTAGGACTGCTCCTTTCATGCTACCCACTTTCATTTTCTACTTACTTTGTTCCCCTGTTGCTTATCTTAAACTGAAATAATCTCTGTCCTGGGCTTGGAGCTACCTGTCTGTCTTGTACTTGTACAGCCTGAGGCTTAGCAGGGCTCTTATTGATGGCAGGGGGCCCTGGGCACTGCTGAAGCTCAGCTCTTGGCTTCATTCTCTGTTGCCTGCCCTCCCTGTGCAGTGAAAGCCTCCCCTGTTGTGGGGCTGGTGCGTGGCTGAGACCAAACTCTCCTGGGACTCGGCTGAGCAAACTGTGTGAAGTGACTGGAGCCCACCTGAGTCAGCAGGGCACGGTGGCTGCTGCTACAGCCCTTGGGTGACAACTTCCAGCTCTGCTGCTGCAGCTGTGCAGGCTCTGGAGAGCACTGCTCCCCACCTTGCTTTCTCAGCTGGGACTTGACAGTGCTCATCTTGGTCAAAGTGGCTGAGAGTCAGTGGAGATGAGGGGGTTGGATGCTTCTCGTGAGAAGGCTGAGCTTCTTGTTTTTATCCTTTTGGAGGTCTCACACAACTCCCTATTTTCTAATTACTGGCTTTCACCTGAAAAATAAGGATATCCCTGTAAGCCTCATGAACTTTAATTGTAAGCAGCAAGCATAACAGTACAGCAGTTGCTAGTGATTGAGGAGAATAGTGCTCAAGTCCTTGTTTTGACAGAAGTGTGATATTTAGGTTGCCAGTGGGAGGTTTTGCCAACTCTAGGAGCCTGTTTAAACTGTTCTGCAAAGTTTTGATTGTTTTGAAGTGAAACTGCAACCAAAAAAAACATGTGGCCATACTTCCTGACCAGCTGCAGCTGGGCATGGAGCTTGTTGCCATTGCTTGTCTTGTATGACTACAAGGCATTGACTCTCCTGCTGTCATCTTCTGTCTACTTGTGGGGGTGAGGGCTGAGTAAACGTTGTGAGCCACTTTAACTGTGCCCCTGGGGAAGCACTGAGTTAGCCAGTGGGGCTGTGATGTTTAGCCAGCCTCTCTGCACATCTGTCTTTCTGAAAGTATTGCTCACCTGCAGTGAAATTCCCTGTGATGCTGGAGGAAATGGAATGTGAGACTGCAGCACAGAGATGTGCAGGTAACAGAACCTCCCCCTGTGAAAGGCTGGTATCCTCCAGAACTCCTGCCTCTAGCTTTCCTGGCTCTGAAGTTGGACTTGCGTGCCAGCCTTGCAAAGGTGTCAGCTTCATCCTGAAAGCAGATTTCCTGCACTTAAAGGGCTCCTTCTGGCTTCTTCAAAGCACACAAACCCCAGTGCAACTGAAGATGACCCATACACTGACTGTAGCTGTATCTGGTCCTGGCTGGTCCCATCTTTGCTGGTAAATGCAGCTGGGACAAGGTGCTACTCCTCAGCTGAGGTACCAGGTCCTTCAGCCCCCTGGGATGACCCTGAGCTGCCTTGTTCCTTGCATCTGTCAGCCTCAGGGCAGCTTGTTCCTTTGCAAAGCCCAGCCCTTTTCTCAGAACAGCCCACAGGCAAAAGGCAGGACTTTTATTTGTCTGAGAGTAAAAAAAAAAGCTCTTTTTGGATATTAGGTGGGAATTCATGGTGCTTCCCATCCATGAAAATGCTGTATATTCCTCTTGTGGAAGGAACACTCTCGGTGCTAGAAGGGATGTGTGGCCACTCGAGATCTGCATCCTCCTGTTTGGAAACCTTCCTTGTACAGCACGTAGGAGCATGTGGTACAGCAGGGAATTGAGACCTACAGCATCCTGGGATTTGCCAGTCTGTGCTGCTGTAGAAATACAGCACTACAGTGTTCTCAGCACTGAGTAGAGTCCTTAGCCCTGGCTTTAAGGGGACAACAGTGACACGTGCTATATCAATAGCTGGTTGTACACTTTACCAGGCTGGGAGGAGATTCATGCTCCACACCAAGAGCTTTTTTCCTTTGGTTTGATGCTCTTTGCTATCCCTCCAATAATCCAAATAACACCAGGTCTGAGTATTAAGAGTTGCACTAGAACAGCTCCTCTGTGACTGCATATATGACTGTAGCTGGTAAGCACTACAGCATCATAAATTAGACTTGACCTAACCCCAGGAACCTGGGATTCTGCTTTGGTTTGGCATCAAATGCAGAGGCTGATCTGAAACTGGAGGATGGAAATCCAAAGCACGTGAGTGCTGGCTTTCCAGGAGGGCTCTAAAACTTCTGCTTCTGTGCTGAGCCTGATCTCCAGGTATTCACTTTTATTTTCAGCATTGTGTTCCGATCCCAGCCTGAAATCAAGAGGTTTGAGTGGTTGAAGTATGACCTCTCTGTTCCCTGAGTAGCTGCACACTTGGACTCTGCATATATTTTTCTTTACATATCTGCTTGTTCTAATTAGGATCAACCTCTAGATGAAATAAAACTGACTTGTGTACTTGCCCAAACTGTGAGGACTTGGGGTTCGAGTTTTGATGAAGTGTGGTGCATTTCTCTTTAATGTTTCTGCAGCTCTGTGGTATCTGGCTTCAGCTGGGATCAATAGCAAAGGTGCCAAAATAAAGCAGGAGTGGCTGGGGTTGGGATTTTCCAAGCCTCACAAAGAAAATAAGAAAGTAAGAGGGCCTGTTGTTAGCTGGAGCATTTTCTTACATCACCGTGTAACAATTTGCCTTGAGGGAATCCAGCGGTCCAGATCAGCACAGAGCATCTTTTTCCTTCCAGCCCCTTTGGGAAGCTTTGTGAGGATAATCAGGGGACTTTATTTGAAATATTAATCTGTCTTAGAGGCATTCGGCCTCTTAGATAAATTGCTGGGGAAGGCACACAGTAATGCTTCTTTTTTCCTCCTTCTTGTCTCTGTAGAGACAGTGAAATAGCCACTGCTTGAAATAGTCCTTCTGCTTGGAAGAAGATGTCACCAAGGAATGTCCCAGCCCACAGAGATGTTGCTCAAGTGAAACCTAAGTAACAGTTATTGGCATTTGAGAAACGCACATCATTGCACCACCAGAATGTTTGCCAACAAAAAAAAATGCTGCAATTTCTCTGAAATTCTGCTATGTTTCTCTGAATTAAATTATGATAGCAGTCCTTGATGGGTAGGAAACTCGCTTTGTTTTGTTTGGTTGGTTGTAGTGCAGAGTTAAAAAGAGCTCTCAGCTTTTTCACTCCCTTTTCCCTGGGGTGTAAGCAGATTTCCCCTCCATCACCCTGGCTCTACCTTGACTTGTGTTACTTGAAGATTGCTGTTTTGGGAAGGTGGATTTGTATGCAGTCTGCTTGATGGACTAAGTAAGTGGAATTCATCATATTACTCTTGATTTTGCCTGTTTCTGGAGCTTGCTAAGCAGTCTCTAAAGATTGCAAATAAATAACTGTGCCTTATCTTGAACAAACTTGACTTTTTTCCTTGCAGAAATTGCATATTGCAGTGTCAGCTTTGCAGGAGATGACAGAAACCAGGATCCCAAATTACCACAACTTGTGGCTAAGTTCAGCTGAAGCTGAATTTCCTCATATTCTAATTAGAAATCTTAGCTGGCTGGAAGATGGGATGGTTTCACTGGAAGCATTGGCGGTGCACCTAAATAAGCAGATTTTACGTCCTGCTGTTTCCCCCAATAGAATGTTATTAATTATTGTGCTGATATATAGGGGGTGAGGAATAGCGTCTTGGTCCTGCCAGCTGCAGAGGTGGGAAGCTGGGTTGTGCTTTGTGCTGCAGGCTTTGGGGCTCAGCCCTGTTCAGCGTTCTCACTCGGAGCAAGTTAGCATCCCATGTTTGAAATGACTGTTGGTATTAAATACCCTGATTCAGGAATATCTGGTAATAGGGGATATGAAAGGCAGGTGACACCCCCTGTACTTCTCTCCAGCTTTTCTCATCTCCTGCTTTTGCTTTTCTGTTCAAGAAGGAATGTGAACATCACCATATATAACCAGAAATACTCGTTCAGCATGAGTTGCTGGGTCTTACCAGACTCTTTGGTTTTCTCATTTCAAGTCCAAGAGGTTGGCCTTTCTTACAGAAATCTCAGCTTGTATTATTTTGACAGATTAAATCCTATAGATGTATGTTTTGGTGATGACTTTTGGTGATCCAATTGAAGTGCTCTGGTCCTCAAACTCAGTGACCACTATCTTGATTTGGTATGATTTCTTTTGTTCTTCCCACACAGTATCTCCTCACAGATAGAGGACAATTATGCAGGCTATAAAGATATTTTAACTTCTGCAAGACCATTAAAAAGAGTGTATTAAATCAAGTTGCATGTGTTGCTTGCTTAAGGAAGGCTGTTCACACATGTGAGATACTCATGTGAAGGAAAGTGTGCTTGCAGGAGAAGCAGCAAGTCTCTCTAAGTCACCCAGCAGCAAAGCTGAGGTGAAAACACCATCTGGGATTGAAAGGTGTTTCTGCCAGACAAGGTAAAGTGAGTATCTGGTTGAATGACACAATAACTGACTCAGTCGTGCTGGTGGTGTTGCAAGCATATTCTTGAAAGCTGGACTTGGCACTGCTTTGTTATCACCTCACCAACATGACATGGTATGCTCTGGCTCTTGGCACTGCTACTGGAAATAGGGTGGAATAATGCTGCACAGCAAATCTTTTATAGCACAGTAAATATAGGAGGTGGAAAGGTTCTTTAAATGGCTGATTGAATTTGTCTGGAACAATCATGAAATTCTGCTTGGAGCCAGAGCAGGGTAAGTAGCCTAGGTATCCATTTTTTCCTTCATTCATATGTATTTCTGGAGAGAAAAATAATTCCAAAATCTTTCAGACTAAACAAAACTCTTTGACCTGTTGTTGTTATAGCCTTTCTTCTCCCCTTAAAAAAAGAGAAAAGTTAACAGTTTGGCTATGCAATAATTCACAAAAGCTTTTTGCCTTGCCAAAATTTTATACTCCACCCCCTGCTCCCCCAAATTCACTCTGCTCCATTTAGTAGAGTTTGTTGGCAAAGATAAACTGACTTCATGCTGTGGAGAATATTTGTTTCTTAATAGAGGATGGAGCAGAAGTGGAATTGTGCTGGTTGTGTATATTTTGCCTTCTCAAGATTAGCCCCAAGCAATTATCTGACTATGGACTGTGCCAGAAAAACACAACAGAACAATTTTAGCAGTGCCAATGAAAACTCCAGAATGCGCTGCACTCAAGAGTGTAATTTTAGATCCTGTTTTCAAGTAGTATTTCTGTGACATCATTGACTTTAGGAAAAATAATACCCCAGGGCTTGTTTTACAAACAGGATGGAGCTTTATGATTTGGCAGCTTTCCGTAGGCAGAAAGACAAACGTTCATCACTTACAAACCCCTGTATGACAACGGGCTTTTCTTCCTATCAGCAGTTAAAAGTAATGAGAAAAAGTAAAAACGGATGTGGAAAGGGAGTTGGAAAGAAAAGAACTGCTGCCCTGAGGGCAGGGATGCTCAGATCACCTCCAGCAGAAACTGAGCTATGTGAAGATTTGTTCTGGGACTGAGAGCACTTCTGGCTAAATCCTGTGTGTAGAGTTGCCCCGGGCAAGATTTGGGAACTACAGTTGTTGCTGCTTGTGCTGCCTCTGGTCTCAGTTCAGGACATGGATGTACTCAGCTCTGGTGTGAGGATGGGAGGGCTCTGCTGGTCCCCTGAGCAGGCTCCAGCTGCCTCTGAGCTCTGTGCTTCACATGCAGCCTCTCTGGTGTGTGCTTGAGAGATTGGGACGTTGTGGTGACACTCCCCGTGTCCCTCACCCAGAGCTCTGCCATCAGGAGACACTCTGAATTTCTTCACCGCTTTTTTTCAGAGTTCTCTGTTGATTGTAGACTGGCTGAGGACCCCAAGTAACTGTCTGGTCCTTTTTTCAGATCATGTGCACTTGGACAATTCTTTGCAGACCTCCAAAGCTGAGTTGCCATGGCATCTCTTATTCACAAATTTTGGTTTTTTATGGTAGAAAGGGTTTTCTTCATTCTAGTTCACATTTTAATTTCTGTATTTGTAAGTCTACTATGTCTCTGTTCTGCCCATGCATTGCAAATAGGAAAAGGATTTTGCAGCCTGCAAATTTGCTCTGTGTTTGACCCTTACTGGGCCTTTCCATTCTCTCTCTACCCACTCTGGTTCTTTGCTGAATAGCCTTTTTGCTATCTTCCCCCCTCCCTTCTTCTGTCTTGCAGGTAGATATTTTAGAAAGCTCTCATAGTACCTGCACCAGACACTTCTAGGCAAATTCAAAGTAAATTAAAGAAAATATAATATCCATATCAGCCTTTCTTATACTCGAAGGCTCTGCAAGGGCAATGGGTGCCTTTGAGACAGTGAAATAAGTTGTTTCCCTTCAATAAAGATTTTCTTATGGGGAAAAAAAAAAAAGAAAAGAAAAAAAAATAAAAAGGGTTCTGTGGCCCTAGGGCAAACTATGCTGCAGCTTTCCTTCAGCTTTCCTCCAAGCACATGCAAGAGAAAAACAGGTTACGTTCACTGGGATGAATCAGTTGTGACTTGACGGGAAGTGATGACACCAGCTCTGTCAGCAGCTGGTTGATTCAGCGTTCTCTCAGGAATTCAACAAGTTCATAAAACCAGTCAAATTGCACACAAATTTCTTTCACAATCAGCACCAGTGACCAGCTCCAGTGGGGTTGCTCCCAGGGGGTTTTGGTGCATCTGGCACAGGATGGCTCTCCTGTTGCTTAACCACAATCCTGTTTGGCAAATTTGGGCACAGCAGCCATGATCCCAATGAGTAGGCTCATTGTTTGCTGGAGTGGGGAGATGTAGGCATCAGGTTGCCTCTGTTTGTGTGAACTAATAGCTCTGTTCCAGAAAAACACACGTGTAACTCATGCTGATTTCCATGAAAGTGAGTAATCTTTTATGAGTGTGAACCCTGTCAGAGAGGGGCTTCATCTTCCCCTGAATGTGTGCAGTGTCCAAAAATCTTGGGCACTGTTATAATATAAATAACAGATCCTCTTAGTCTCATCGGTTCCTAGACTCCCTGGGGGAGCTTTGCATTCTTCTGTAAATATGAGCTTTGTGGGAGAAGTCTGATGCTACACCAGCACGTGAGAATTTCCTTCCCAGTTGGCATGAAAAGACTATAAATCTGTGGAGACACAAGCCCTTCCCCCTAGCCCTTCCTATAAAATTAATGGGTGTTCAGTTAAGCCAAAACAAAGAGTGGTTTCCCTCAGGCAAAGTTGTCTTTATCAAAAAAAAAAAAAAANTTTTTTAAAAAAAAAAAAAAAAAAAAAAAAAAAAAAGGCATTTTAGCATACAGATAGAAAACCTTGTTTAAATCCATGTTTAATAATGCAGTAAGTGTCCAGGGAAAGGAATTGTATTTCTTGCCGTGCTTTGGGCTTTCAGCTTCCTGGGAGTAAAGGCTAGAAAATAAACAAGAGCTGATGGTAATGGAGATTAAGGATGACCTTGGCCTGTGGGGTGACTTGCATGACCCTGTAGGGATTGAGTTGTTGGATAATGGAGACTTTCAGACTACCTCTGTCAGGCAGGGAGGTCAACTGTGTCACTTTGACTGCAGTTTTTCTCTCTCCTTGCTCCCTACTTCCATGTTGTAGAGCTGTTTTAAGGGAGAAGGGCAGAGAACTAAGAACAGAAAGTCATTAAAACTTCTGTTGTCCTCTAAAGTCCCTTTGGACAAAGTGGTGGCAGCTGCCAGCATGGCAGTGTGGTTTTTTTCTGGTCAGATTGTGAAGAAGGTGATGGGAGGGTGGGGAGGTAACCACCTGCTCTGCCCCTCCTTGACAAGAGATAGCGGGAGTCATCTCAAACTCATCTGGCTTTGAATCCTTCCTATCACTAAATTCTGGAGGAGAAGCTGTGCATGATTCTTCCTTTCCACTACACCTGGTTTTATATTCCCCAGAGTCTCAGAAGAAATCAAAAGATATAGATCTCACTGATTAGAAAGTAGATGAGGCTGATAGCCCTCAGTACAAAAAAAAGCAATTGAAGAATATTTTAAGTTTGTATCACTGCTTGGCAAACGAGTCAATGACGGCTGTCTCCAGCTTTGGTAGCAATGTGAAGCCTGCAAAATACAACCCACGCTGGGAGCTGAGATGCAAAATGCCTGCAAGCATATCTGGATATTGAAATGATAGGAGTTGTGAGCCGTTTCTTATGGTGTGGGTTTGTGTTTAATATCACAAGGAATTTTTTAAGCTTTTGTGTAAATTTTGTTTGGTTTTGGAATATTCAGGTCTAAGTGGATGTTCTGATGGAAAGGGGTTTTATTTATTTACTCATTTTGGATAGGTGAAATAATGCCTTCTGGGGCTTCCGATACTGCTCAATAATTTATAGCAATCTAGAGGTACAAACAATTTCCTAATAGAACTAAAGGCAGCTTGAGGGCAGGTGGGAGCACGGTGAATGAGGAGGTAACTGCACCCAGAGGATCAGAGGCACAGCTGCATTTTGTGCTTGGTAATGCCCCGGGGATGTGATTATCTTTTGATAACGGAATTCCTGTGTGCCTCTCTGCTTGGCAAGGGTTGGGAGGGTGCTGGAATAGCTCTTCAGTGAGCAGGTTTCCCTGCGGAGGATCCTTTTGAAAGCCTTTGGGAACCTGAAACAGCTTTTTATTGTCTGGAGAGGTGGACGGGAGAGGTCACAGTTCTGGAAAGCCCAGCCTGTGACCCTGCTGCCTGTGCTGTGTGGGTGGGAGAACACCACCACGGGAGGCTGACCCTTTCTCTTGCCTTCTCCCTTTTTTCCTGGTTACGACAGGAGAAGCTCTCGTCTGTTGTGCCTGGAGCCAGACAACTCCATTTTCTTATATGGTTGCCCTTGGGCCATTTTAATTCAAAACCCCTCTCTAGGTAGAGTGTGTGTGATGATTTTCTGCTCTTTCCCTCTCTCTGCATTTGCTCTGCAGCTGCTCTGAACGCAGCTCGCTGCTGGAAGCAGTTGCTGAGAGCAACGTGATACAACCAGGGTTTCATTTTTGCTGCTGTAACCTTCTGTACCCTGCTATTGATGGAGTTTTGATGTGTTTGACTCCAAGTATGGGATTCTTCACCTTCAGGCACGAGTCCTGCTGGATCCCAAATGTGCTAATGCTCATTTACAGCAACATCAATTGGCACATTGCAACGGAGCTTTGATCCTACAGCAAGGGCTTATCTGCTAAATGACTGCAAGGGTGTTAGTGTCCCTAAGGGTTAGGCTCAGCATATGTTTGCACAGGAGAAGGGCAGCTATCTGAAAATGTTTTTCAGCATTTTCTTGGATAGGTTAAGAAGGGAGACATTATTACACACTGCTTTTGGAAGAAAAGAAAACCCTTAAGCTCTCAATCTGTGACCTAAGGTTACAGATCCCTTTTTAGACAGTTCTGCTCATGATCCTGGGAGAGGAAGCAAGAGTCGTCTGCCTAATTTTTCTTTTTTGTCATCCCCTCACAGTGAGTTTTTGCGCTAGCCTGCAGACAGAGGGAAGAGCTGGGTGGGTGGTGATGAAACAATCATCACTTAAAACTATTTGCTGATAATGAGTCACTCTTCACGGAGTCCCAATCTGTTCTCCCTTCTGTCAAATACGAGTGCAGAAAGTCTGCCTGCTTTGCTGGAGAGTTTTACTGGTTTGGGTTGTTTTTTTTTTTCCCCTGAAGGATGGATTCTAGCAGGAGGATTTGGCGAGAAGGACAAAAGGATGAAATGTGTTTATGGGTGAATATTAATAAAGAGGTTTCTTTTTGTGCTGAACCTGAGGATGAGCCTCCTAGCAGCTCAGATGAGGAGCTGGGAGGGTTATCTGCAGTCTGTAGGCTCCCTCCTCTCTCTGGCACAAGCCTTGCCAAGTCCCCATGGCTGTTACGCCTCAGCTGAAAGTGGAGTTTAATGCAGAACCTTCAGCTCAGGTGGTGAGGCACAGGGTTTCTCCTGCTGATGGGATGGTATTTAAAAAGAGCTAAGAAAATTATTGAAGACAAACCTAGGGATGGCCCAGCAAAAAATAAAATAAGGCCTGTGTGACCCAGCATAAAATAAAGTAAAGCCTGCATGATCCCAACAGGCCCCTAGGCCTTGCCTTCTCCTGCAGTTCCATTTGCAATGATTTATAGTCAATATCTTGGTAAATGCCACCTGGAGTTAAGAGCTGTCTGGCTTGTGTTGTGTGAGGGTGGCTGTGATGTCTTCCCTGATATGGTGCCTGCTATTATAGGCCAGTCCTGTGATTTTGATGAAAATTCAATTTTTGTATAACAAGGTTTAACAGAAAGTTTATTGAACTATTGATAATGGAGAATGCAATAGATACATGTCCCAGAGTTCATATACTGTAAGGCATTAAAGAACATATTGCATGTTTATCACTGCCAAATCCAATTAAGGTTTTAATTATAAATAAAAACAATTGGCCATTCAAGCATGGGAAATTATAATCAAGGAAGGGCTAAGCTTAGGTTCTGGGTCAGATTTGACTGAAAAGAGACCAAAATCAAGACAATTAAGAGAGTTTGGCCTTTCTTCCCAGAACTACATGGACTTCTCCTAAAGACTCAGGAGTTTTGTTCAGTGACCTGACAGGTGAGTTGGGGGCTGGCAGTGAAGTGGGCCTGTGCCACACACTGAAATCATCTCTAGGAGGCCTAGGGCCTTTTTCCAATGTGTGAATGCATCGTTGTTAGTGCCAGAGGGATATGCAGCTCTGCATCTGCCCTGTCACAGATCCAGTGAAACCTTCCACCAGCATATTTTACTGCTTTTCAGTTCATCCTGATTGTAGCGAGCCCGCTTCAAACACAATAATCCTTCTTGCAGATCAGATATACAGTAATCCTCCTTTACAAGCCAGAGCACAATGGGCCTCTGCCGTCAGACATGATGTAATCCTGCTGCATCAGATAGAGAATTTTTTCCCTGTACCATGTGAAACACTGTCCTCTGTCTTCTTACACCAGACTGCAGCCTTTTCCCATCAGGTGATTTTCACATCCATGTCAGTGTGGTTCTTCTCCAGGCTCTATGCCATAAATTCCTATATTTCCTTGCCATGCTCTGCTACAGTGCAGACATTCCATGTCCCTGGTGAAATGGCAATTTCTACATTGCATGTGATATGTCTTCTCTTGAGTAGGGACTTCTGTCTTCTGCTTGTGCAGGACCTAGAGAAGTTAGAGGCAATGAACCCTGGGTGGTAGAGGAATATACAAGCCAGCTTACTGCAGGCTCTCTTGCTTGCAATTCCCTGACCTGCACAGGCCTCTTAAAAACGGTGAAGGTCATCTTCAAGTTTTGCTAAAAAGAGATGCTGTGCTTTTACCCCAGACAGTGCAAATGGAGCAGCTGGCAGCTCCTCCAGCTGCACCTCCTCTTCTGGTAGCTCAGGTTTGTTTGCCCTGTCTTGCACTGACTGTTTTAAAATAATTCTTCTTCAGGGGATGATAGAGGAGAGTTGTCTTTTGTATGCATGCTCTCTTTAACCTTTCTCTAATCCTTCTTGTGGGTCCTGAGCATTGCAAATCCGCTTCTCTTCGAGTACAGACTCTGCTAGTTTCTTGACTGGGGAGGGGAGAAGAGAGAGATGCTGTCATGTGGAAGGAAAGGATGTATTCTATCGCTCTCTTAATCCTCCAGTCTGTTAGAAAGCAGCTACACATCCTGCCTGATTGAATACCTGCCTCGTAATTCAATCTCGAAGTTCCGCTGCCATTCATAAATAGATTACACTGCTGTGCTGCAGGGCTGAGCCGGGGTTTGTGTATTCCACCAGGCAATCCAGGGCTGGGGGATTTACCCTCTGCTATGCGAAGGTGAAGCAGCTGAGCAAGAAGCTGAGTTGGGGTGTTAAAGGGCAGGGATTGTCAAATTTCTTGGCCTTGGGGCATGCACACCCAAATACTTCCTTTATGTGGCTCTTATCATCCATATCTATATATCTGTGTGGCTGAGATGGCTGCTGTCTTTATCTGCTTTTAATTTGTCCTGTTAAGTAGATATTTGGTGACTTGCACAGTTCTGACCCTTTACTGCCCCAGAAATGAGGGCACAGGGAGGAGTGGCTCAGCTCCTGTGCCCTTCTGCCTTGACATCCAGAGCAGTGTCCATCAGCACTGGCTGGAACTCCTTTGGTATCATCCACACACACTCCTGGCCTAGGGGACAGAGGGTAACAGATGTGCCTTTCTCACACAGCGGACAAGCTCCACTTCAGGCTGTGTTGTTGCCACTTTGAGAGACCAAGTGATCTGTGTTGGCAAAGTGCCCATTGCTGTAACCT
This sequence comes from Regulus satrapa, assembly GCA_013396955.1. Classification (NCBI taxonomy): domain Eukaryota; kingdom Metazoa; phylum Chordata; class Aves; order Passeriformes; family Regulidae; genus Regulus; species Regulus satrapa. The sequence continues at coordinate 723,301 of VWZN01000032.1, forward strand.
GAGAGAACGCAATTCAGAGCTGAGAACTCATAGTCAGATAGGCTTAGCAAGCAGAGAAACTTCCCAGGGTTTTGCTGGGATCAGAGCCATGGAATGGTGTTTGTTCGTGGACTCCTCTCGTGTTTGCAGGGTCTTGTGCTGTTCTAGGGCCATGGCACGATGGACGTGGAAAACTGAACAGGGGAAGCTGCTAATGTGGTGCTGTCTTTATGCCTCTTGGGTTATGATGGGGCAGATGCTCATTCCTGGAGCAGAAACTAAGTGGTTCCTTCTCACGAAAATTCTTCCAAGGCATCTTTGTGAGCAGAGTGAATGGATCTTGCTGCAGTTTAATTTTTTTTCTGCTCTTTTTCTGTTCATTAAATGATATATATCCTCATGGAGGCTCTAAAATAAATTGTTGTTGCAGAAGCACTTTTTAGAGCTTGTCAGCTGTGGGTTTTTTCCCCAGTACCTTTGCCTCTTAGGACCATAAATGGCTTCCTAAAGCAGGAAAAAACCATTATTAATTACACTGCCTAATGAACTCATTTGGCTTTCTGCCCAGCTTCCAAAAACAGCAGTAGCACCAGGCTGGATACTGTTGTCTCACTGTAATTATGTTTATATGGAAAGTTAATTTTTGTTTTCATAAATTGATTTGAGGCTTCTGGAAGCTATTTGGAGATAATTAACTTTGCCCACACAGACCTATATAAGGGCGTTTGTTTACAAGGTAGCGCTCGGTGCTGAAGCATGGAGGTAGGTTCCTGCGATCATCTGGAAATATTCAGTTAGCAGCTCAGGGCAGCTGTTTTCAGGCTCGATTCCCTCATTTTGGGCAGCAATAGCAGGCAAACACCACAGCCTCGAGATTTTTCAGGCTGGTAACAGCCCTCAGGGTGGACCTGCAGTCCCTCGCTGCAATCCAAATGAGCCACAATCCAAATAATTCAAACGCTGCAAAAGCTGGTGCTGGAATCACAAACTCCCTCAATGTGAACGGCAAACGTGACAGTCCCAAATGGGAAAGGCCTGTAAGGAATGAGACCAGACCTCCACAAATAAGCAGTTGTGAGGCAAAAGCAGTTCCCATATATCTTTTATAATGGTGAGGATGGAGAACAGGCAGCAGCAGCACCAGGTGATTTAATGGGGCCTTCACCAGCAGGATGCACGATGTGATGCTGCAGAAGTGACTTATTTGTTCAGTCATAGGCGCGTGTCTTTGGGTTTCTACCCCTGCAGTGAACTCTTCCTTCAAATCAATTCATTAATGAGCTAATTTATTATGCATGGAGATCCATTAGAGAAATGTGTAATAACCTCAGGATGCAGAGCCCTGCTCCCAGCACAGGGCTACTGAAGAACAAAAGAGGGAGGAAAAAGCAAGGGCTCCTTGGCAGCTCTAAGCCCGTTTGGGAGCTCCTGTGTGACTCCTTTAAAATGCAGGGGAATACGTAAAGCACTCTGGATTGTATCTAATAAAGAAGTGGATGGCTCGGCTGAGTGGAGCAGCTTGTGTAGGTTAGTGCCCAGGGTGCTCCTTTTAAAGCTGCATTTTTAAAGTTCCTGTGTCAGTGCACTGTGGGCTTTCTTCTTAAAAGAAAAAATTAACTCAGGGGCCTGAAAATGTACTAATTTCTTACTGCACACTTTAAAATCATGGACAAAGCTGCATCAGAAGGTCTTCAGGGCAGGTTGGTGTAAGATGTTTCTCTGCTTTTAGTGGTGGAAGGACTGGATGGTATTTAGAATTCATAATTTTGGGTCTACAGAGGATGCTGTCTGTTCTGGTCTGTCTTGCTCATAACAAAGCATGACTTTTCTCAGCCCTTGCAGAAGACTGATGTCCACACTGTAGCCAGACTGCCAGCAAGCCCATAAATTCCAGCTTTTCCTGTTTGAATCTTTGCATTCCTGTCTCTTGAGCAAATCCCCAGGGTCAGTGTTTTGCAAGTTTTATCTAGTGCGTCTGTTGAGATCAGGAAATTTCTACAGATTGAAGGTCAGCATGCTGGAACAACAGCCCTGGGTGAGATCAGAGAAAAAAGGAACTTCCAGAAGATGCTTGTGTTTCATCTGGTAATCCTGTTGTTGTAAAAGAAGAAGCCAAGCAAAGTGTTAATAGAGATGTTACAGGTTTCCTAAGTTTGTTCTCTATCTTCCTGCTCTTCCTTTCCCCCCACTTCCCCTTTTATGCAGCAGCAGGATTATGAGTTTTATTTCTGATATGTTACTGTACTTTCTGTCAGTTAGACTTAGGGTCCCACCTCTTTTAACCTATATCTATGACTCTGAGAAAAACAAGTGTTCTTCTCTAGAGGAAACTTGCCCTTTTATTCATGGGTGTTCAGGCCCTTGCCAGCCAACCCGCTTCTCAAATTCTGTCCTGGGATTAACCAGCACCTTGAGAGATGTGGCAATTCAAGACTGACAGCAGCTAAAGTGGAATTTCCTTTTGGATCCATGGTTTGGACACCAGATGGTGAAATAGGTCGAGTACACATGTGCACTTAAACACTAATGTTAAAACAAAAATCCTGGAAGCAGGTGTGGATGAAGGGCTGTGAATTGGAAGGGCTGCTCCTTCCTCCTCCATCTGCTGAGCTTTCCCAATGATAGGTGAAGGGTTTACCCTTCATCTCTCCAGTTATTTGCTTCCGTATTTTATGGAGACTGTTTATTGTGCACTACAGGCTGCTCCATCCATAGCTGTGTTCCCATGCCAACCATCCTGCAATATGGTGTACATGCTCAGTGAAACAAAGCAACTTTAATCCTCAACCTTTGGATGTCTCCTGCCCATCGGGGCCAAGCCTCCAAAGAGGAACCCTGCTGCTTTCAAAGTGCAGCTTCAGGTTCCAGTTAATTGGGCCCAGTCATTAAAGGAAATTCAGTTTATGTCTACTGGGACTGTGAAGGGAGTAGATTTTTTAATAGCAAATATCTACAGTGTGTATTGGTTGTCCTCAGGTTTAAAAAAAAAGCAAACTCTCAGCAGAGAAGAAATAATTCTAATTGCTTGCCGTTGGCAGAATGGCTGCCCTGCTCTTTAGAAGCTGTATTTATATCCTGTAAGAACCAGCTCATTAGCTCTATTGCTCACACAGATAATCAACAACATAATTAATAATTATTTATATGACACCTATGGCAGAGGGCTTGGGATCACATAACAAAACATCATTTCCTTATGATCACTCAGGCATTTCTAACTGTGTTTTTTTTTCCTTTTTTTTCTGTGATGTCTTGACTTTGTCTGGTTTTTGTGCTAGTTTTTGGCACAGGTTTTTTGGTTGACTTTCCACTAAGCGAGTTATCTATTATAAACCTCTCTGAAGTCCCATTTGATTGACAGTTTTTCAAGTGACACTACTTTGTCACCCTGTAGAGCAACCTGGATTGGCATGAACAGCCAGTAGCTCGGTTGACTTCAGTTGCATTATTTGTCCTGATTTGTGGACTGATCCCTGACTGCGCTTGGATGCCAAAAAAGCAAGATTTCTCTTGGTCAAGTGCTCCACCTGTTCTACATTTTCCCAGGCCAAAGCAGGGTTGTGGGATGCTGTGTTTGAGCTACAGCCAGAATGTCTGTACTGGGGAGTACTTCTGAGCAGAGCATTCAGATGCTTTCTCCTGGGTGGGATTTTATCTATTTTAACCAAAGATTTTATTCTCAGACAAAGACATCCTTCTGTTAGGTTTCCCTGGCAGTGCTTTGACTCACATTATGCAAAGCATCTCCCGTACTCTGACCTGCAGGATGACCCCTGGGACAGCTCTCATTGTGCTTAGCTAATGCACAGGATTCTTGCAGCTGCTGGCATCAAGGGTGACATCCATCAGAAATCCTGCAGTCACATCCCATAAAGCCACTTTCCCTGCAGTGCTGTCAGCTTGAGCTCTGTCAGGGCAGCAGACATGGGTGTGGGACAGCAAAAGTGAGCCTTTTTCCTTGCCCAGCACAGCAGAGAAGCTCCAGGAAAGAGGTAAAGCTGCTGTGAGCTGAGCACTTGGGACAGGCTGGCACTGGGAAAGGTGAAGGGGATCACTGGGAGATGGGAAGGAGAGCAAGAAATTAGAAAATCGGGGGCACCCCTGTAATGGGACATTTGTAAGGTGTAGCTCATGCTGTAGAGATTAACTTCTTACAAGCTTTGGAGAGCACGTCAGGTGTCAAAATGCATTTGGGAAAATTTGAAGACATGTTTTGGATGGGGAGAGAGGGAGGAGAAGCTGGTATCTGACTGGGGGTGTTGCTCCTGTGCTTGAGGAAAGGTGTTCTTGCACAGAGGATCCTTGTACTGAAGGAGCAGAAGAAGAAGGTGAATCTGAATAGGATTTCAGAAGGAAGGAGATCCTAAAGCATGTTGCTGCTGTGTGAAGCTGCCAAAAGGGAATGAGCTGTGCCCTGCTGGTGGCACCTGCCCGCTGTGGGAAGGCCACTCTTGCCCTGCCCCCTATCTGGATGCCTGTCTGTGGAGTTCGGAGCCCAACGTGCCTTTGCCATATCTGCGAGCCTCAGCCTGAGGCTTGGAAACTGTTTGCTGGCACCATGTGTTGCTAAGCAGATGGGCCTCCGTGTTTGTACCCGCTCAAGTTTTTCAGAGGGTGGCTTTGGTGTGGCATTTCAGTTATTGTTGCCAGCACAGAAAAACAGAAGGAAAAGCATCTCCAATTCTTTACCACCTGCTTCCCCTTCCTCTTTGTGGCCCCCATCCAACACCTAAGTAGGTGCTTGCCCACAAAATGCTCTGGGAGGAAAATGAGAGAGAAAAAAAGCCCCACCCAGGTTGATTGCAAGATGCAACAGGTGAAATTCTGCTGTGAGGAAATACCAGAAAAGTCTTAACTAAGCATGCTAAAAATACATGAGGGTGGGGCAGCTGAGTTACTAGAGGGGAAACTTGAACTACTGAAGGAGCCTGTAAATGGTTTGAGTGTGGCTTGCCAAGGCATTTGCTGATGTCCTTTTCTGAGGGCAGGTAGCTGCTGGGTGTGTAGGTGATGGCAGCACTGTGGGTCCTACCATCCAATCCCTGCCCACGGAGTTGGGTCCTGCAGGCAGGCAGCTGGCTGGATTTGCCATGCCGTTTTCCTTCTTCCTAGCAGGGCAAGGGTTCAGTCTGTTTCCACGTTCTAAGTTTTATAACAAATGATCTGTAGGGTGTTTTTTTTGGTTAACCACAAGGGTTCCATTTGAAGTGTGACACCGCAGTGGAGCTGTAACCAGTCTGTGCTGTCACGTCCTTCTTGAACAGAGTGAAAGAGTTAAGATCAATGCTTCAGAGTTAAAATATAAAAAAATTCTCCAAAATTTTTTGAGAATTCTTACCTTCCCTCATTAAGTTTTCACCTCCTTGGTACTTGTGGCTTCTCCCCCTTGGTTAAGGGGATTATTGCCCCTGAAAAATGCATTTTGACAGATTGCCTGGGCCTCATTGGCTCATCGGATACAAGCTGACTCGTTTCTCTCCAACCCAGTGAGCGATCCATCTCTCTTACCCATTGATTTTTCTGTCCTTGTGTCTTGAGATTTATGGAACTAGATGTATCAAAGCACAAATTCTGTTCCCAAGCCCTTGAAAGATCAAAGTGGTTAGATTTCAATCTTCAGCACCCTCTTCTTCTCCCTCTGTTCAGTAAGGAAAAAGAAACCATTATGTGTTAAAAACATGTAGCGACAGATTTCTTCATCACCCAAAGGCTCTACATACCAGTCTTTGTTGTTTTTTTGTGTGTCCATTCACCCCTTGCCACGGCAGTTAATACAATTCCATGGTTTGTGAGCTAACAGGCACTGAGCATATGGGAGAACTGTGAGTTACATAATTTTCCTTTTTTTTTTTTTAATGTAAATTTTTTTACCAGAGCTCTAGCTGATGAAGAAAGAGACATATTGGGGAAGAAGGTGTGGGTGAAACAAGGACAACATTATCCTTGTGCTTGGCCACATGGGTTGGTTTGTTTTTTGGAACACCCTCTCTTGCAGATGATCTGCCCATAAGTATCTGTTGCGCTTTTCAGTGATATTTTCTCCTCAGCATTGTTTTTCCTGCCTCTAAAATGCTCTGTGGTTTTTTTTGGGGTTTTTTTTTGGTGGTGGTGGTTTTTTGGGGGTTTTTTTTTGTTTGTGTTTTTGGGGTTTTTTGGGTTTTTTTTTTTTTTTTTTTTGGTGTGTGACTACATGTGACTGCATGAAGCATTTGGATCTTTCCTTCCTAAGGGGGAACAACAAGATATCTTCTCCCTCCTCCTTTGTTGTACCTACTTCTGATTATAGCACTAGGGTGGAGATTTTTTTGCTGTGTTGATGAACAGGACTCCCATGCCACTACAGCTGTTGCCAAGAAAGAGGCCAATTTAAGATATATCTTGGAATGCAAGTTCTGCCTGAGAAGTACCACTATATTTCTGCTGCCTCTGGGAAATTTAGCTGCTGCGTTGCTGCAAGAGGAGTGAATGTGCACCCTTTATCTGATCACCACTTCACCCTTCCTCAGTCCTTCATGGCAGCATCCAGGGGACACACTGTGCATAGCTGATATCTGATATGTTCTGTTGGAAAGCTGAATGATGCATTGCATTGTTCAGCAAAACCAGTTGGTGTGTTTATTGTGAATGTTTGGAGAAGTGAAATCAATAACATTTATGTAACACTCTTGTCATCCACCTCAGCCTCTCTCTTGTAACTGTGGATGCTTTTCCTGAAATGAGTAATGAAATGTATTTAATTGTACTCTGTGATGGTCACAGGACAGCAGCTCCAAAGCAGTTCTGATCACCCCAATGTGAATACTCCAGCAATTTTCACGTGCAAATGAGCATAAGTTAGTGCAGTGTCTTGTTTGTAAATGAGCACAAATAGCTGTGCTGGGTTCATATTTTTACTGTCAAGATTATTATCCCTCTGAAGGCATTGAGCTGCTTGTTGCAGCTGTTTTACTGTGCATTCTGCAGAAAAGGTCCCTGGCTGAGCAGAGCTATCCTGTGCAAGGCAGAACAGTTGCGCTTCCACTGAATCACAGTGTGGCTTTTTGGCTTTTTTGTGTGTGTTATATTACGTGTCTCAAAAAGATCATCTGCCTGTGTCACTTTAGACTTGCAGGGAGGAGGTGACAAGTGGCTGCAGTTCTCTCTGTCCTGCATAGAGAGGGCCATGCTGGGCTCTCACAGTTCATCTCTGCTGTGACCAAGAGCAAATGGTACATTATTGTTGCTTTCTCCATGAGGGAGTGCGCCTCCAATATTGTTCAGTGGAAGTCTCTACTTAAAAAGAAAAAAATTAGAAACTGGTTCCAATCTCAATTATGTCATTGTCACTGTAGATAAGTGAGGAACTTATGTTCAGGTCATAGTTTACTAAGTCGGATCTTTTCCCTAAAATAAATATATCACCCATCTAGACTAATTTTTTTCCCATGACTTGTAATGAAGTGAAGCTCCTTCAGAAAAGGTAATAAAGTGAAAGTCCCTCATAGTGAGCTCATGGGTTGGCGTAGGTCAGTGATGTAGGTCTATGATGAATCTCAGTCTGCCCATCAGTTGGCTTCCCTTGGTTTGCTCAGAAGTGTTCTGTGAACCACAACCTGAAACCCACTGGGTGGATCACCCTGAGTTCCAGGGATAGGTCAGGGAAGGCAAGGAGACAGGGATGAAATTGGATTACAAACATTCTTGGCAGTCCTCTCAGCTCTTTAAAGAGATTGCTGCTTGTCTCTTCACCACTCATTTTGTCTTCTGCTGCCGACTGCAGTGTAGGAGCATCTGATTATTATAGAAAAGATGTGGGATTATCATACTGAAGCAACTAAAACAGTGAAACTTGTTTTTGGCATGATCCAAAGCCTGTTAAAGCCGGTAACAATCTCTGCTTTCATTGCTCAGCCTTTGCTAACTCTGTGCTCCATCAGAAATGCTGTGTTGGAACATCTAAAGAGTCTGGTGGGTGCGTGTAAAGAGCCACAGGCTAAACAAGTCTGTGCAGTATTTACCAGAGGCACTGCAGCTCCCTGTGAAGTTTTAGTGCACTCAGCCTGGCAGGAAGCAGCAGGCTTCCCTCAATCTGGGGGGTCCGTTGGGCACTGTGTCCAGTGCTTCAGACCCTGGGAACAGTTGTGGGATGAGAGCAGCAGTGCAGGGTCACGGGCATTTGGGATGTGCTGCACATCTGAGCCTGGGGGGGCCCAGACAAAATGTCCTGCTTGTAGTGCAGACAATTTCTGGACTCTCTGACTGGAGGAGTGTGGTCAGAGGGCTGGGTAACAGCAGTCCTGTGGCGGTGAGGCTGGAGGAGTGCTGGAATGCTTTCCCTGACTGCAGGCTGCAGCACAGAATGAGGGACTGTGAGGGAGGGAGAGCTCTGAATCCTGTCTCTCCAGTCTCACCCTGAAGCTGTGATGGGAAATCCTACAACTCATTAAGGACATTTTCCATTTTCCTTAGCAATGTCCTTAATCACATCCCAGGATACTACTTTTTTCCTCTCTCTCCATGCTGAGGAAGTAGCTTTCTTCTAAGTGGGTTATGCTGAGAGTTTACCCATCTGACTCAGCTCTATCCTCTACTTGGTCTGTTCTGAGTCAGTCCCTTCCTAGGAATGCTGTGATCATTGTTACTGATAGAGACTTCAGCAGGACAAAGCTTTGGGCTTGGAGTCGTGTTGTCAGGGCTATGAATAGAGCAGGGTGGGAACCTGTGCCAGGCACTGGGGTCTGCCCAGTGGTGCCAGTGAGGAGCTCAGCAGGGCTGGGAACACCTGCTTGAGCTGCATGGAGAGCCCTTACAGAAACCCTTGCTGCTGCTGGCGGTGTCCCAGCTCAGGCTGTGCCTGTGCTGCTTGGTGGCCGTGGCTGCTCTGGGGGTGCAGGTCTGCACGGCACTGGAAGGGCCATCCCCACAGAGGTGTTGGGAGAGAGAGGTCACTGGGACCAAAAATAATATTTGAGGTTGTGTGTGTGACAAGCTAAACCAGTTTAGGCTGGTATTTGCTGAATTAGCTGCAGCACCCGAGGTGACTTCTTGTGCTCCTGCACCATCTGTGGAAGGACAGGCTGAGCTGGGACAAAGCCAAGCAGCACAGTCAGCCTGTCCTCGCTGCTCTGGGCCACCAAGGTGAGTTTGTTCTGGATCAGCAGAATGAAGAGAAGAGGGCTAAGGTAACAAAATCTCCAAAGAGCTACCTTGCCCTGTGGGGAGCTGAGCAGTCCTTGGCATTATTTTGTACAAAATACTGATCATGACAGCTCTTAACTGCAGGGGATTTTCAGAAGCCTCTGGGGATTTTGTGTGAACATCTGGTTTTGGTAAAGCAGCTCTTTCTAAGAGAACAGCCATGCAAACAAGCTATTCCTGAGTGTGTAGGATTACACTGCTTTAGCCGCATTTGCCAGGTAAAATTTACTGTTCTGTGTGGGTACTGGAGAACTCTTTTGAGGCATTTCTTTGCTACAATCTTTGTTTTTCCATGGATCAACAGCCTCCTGCTAGCCTTAGCTGCCTGACACATTACAGACTGTCACCTTAGCCTTTCCCTAATAAAGATGTTCTTTGCCTGTTTGCTCATGGGTCTTCCCTGCCACTCCAGAGGTTTAAAAGAAAGAATGAGTTCAGGTTAAATTACATTAATGTGCAAATATGTACTGATTTCATCTACAGAACGCTCTTACAGCTTCCTCCATAAAGCTGTACAAACAGCAGTAATCCTTCCCTCCCTGGACCCCATCAGTCACCAACATTCTCACAGTGAGATGGTGAACTTTCTGTGACACTGGAAAGTCTTGCCTGTGGGTGTGTAATGCTCTTATTGGTGCTGCAGAGGTAGTTGTAAGGTGCTGGAAAAAAAGCTCATTACTTGTTTCTCAGGCTTGCCCTCATCTACTCATTGAACAACATCAGCTGTGGGGCTCAGTGTCCACTCCTTCACTCCAGGTATCAGATGTGCGGGGAGGAGGGTAGAGGCTCTGGTGATGAATACAGCAGAGCCCAGTTTAGCTGATGAGATTTTCTTTGATAGGCAGCTTTCATGTCATAAAAGGCTTTTGGCCTGTAGGAAAGGAGGAGCACCTCAAGGACACCACTGCAACGTGACTTTCCCCAGTGCTGCTCTGAAGCTGGGAGCAGCAGGTTAATTTACAGTGGCTCTCTTTCCCCGTGCTGCTCACCATCTGGCAGGGAACTCCTCTGCTCCTCCTGTCAACACACAACACGCAGGTACATTAAAACCAGCCTTCTGCAGAAGCACGGACAGGTCCTTACTTATTGTACCTTAAAAAACAAGGCTCCGTCCAGGTTTTATAGCAAATATGACTTTCCTGAAATAGGAGGCTGTGAGTAAAATAGGGACATCAATGGAGATGATCACAAAGCACCTCCCTTCTTGTGTGGAAGCTGCTAAGGCTGTGCTTGCCAAGGCACAGGACTTGCTGTTGATCTCTGCAAAACCTGTTATGCCCTGGAGGCCTTTCACATGTCTGTTTAATATTGCAATTACACTTGTGTCTTTGCAGGTGAAGGCCAGGGGCTTGTTGCACTGAACTTAATTATATTAGTACATGATTTCTCTTCTCCAAGCCTTCTTTAAAGATGACTGTATTTCATCCTTGGTGCCTGAGAAAAAGGACTGCTAAAGATGTTTTTAATGATGGAGGTGAACAGTTCTTTAACAGGATGGGACCTTCCTTGCTGACACACCAAAACTGGTGACCGATCTTGGTGGGTACCACCTCAGCTTTAGCTTAGGCAGCCAAGTTAGGGAAATGAGCTTTGTAGACTTTGTGGTGTCTTCTTGGAAGGCCCTGTTCTCTGGCTTGCTTTCCTCTTGTGCATGTGTTTGCAAGCCAGAGCAGTGGTAAATCCCCTTAGAGGGAAAGCTGTAGGAGGGGATCACCTGAAGCCTAAGCTGTGTGGAATCCAGGATGAGGTATTTGTTTAAACATCTCTGCTGTATTTCTCATGACCCTTGACTTGTTAAACGCTGTGTATGACCCTGGTGGGTAAGAAAAGCCACTTAGTAAAGAACTGCATTTCTGGAGAGCAGCAGAAAGATTTCCTCACAGTTTGGCTCTTGTATCTCTGTGCTGTCTGTAAGCTGGATAAAAGCCTCAGAGGAATGATTGTCTGAGCAAGATTGAATCTGGAAGAGAGGCTCATGGATCCCAGGAAGAAACTGGCTGTCAGATTGTAGTATTGACTTGAAGAAAGCAAGTCCTTGGAGGCACTATTGACTGTCATAACTGATGTAGTGGAGACTGCCTAAAGTGCCATTTCTTGAGAGTGGCATCAATTTTTTTTGCTGTACTTTTTTTCTCTTTTCGTCTCCTCCTTTTCCTTTTGAAGAGGGTTGGCAGAAAAGCAACACAAGCACGTGTCATGAGTGAACTGACATGTACAAGCTGAGCTGGAGCCTGCTGAGGGACTTGTTTTGGAATGACGGGCAAGGAGGGAGTCCTGTGGGACTGCTTCCCCTCAGCACATACCAGCCTGGAACTGGAAGTCTTTCCAGCCCTTGTTTGCAGAGAGCAAACTCTCCGCTGGACTTACCCAAAGAGAGGAGATGTGAGGCTTTTGATTTTACCTGTTCACATTAGATTTTTTCATCAAAAGTGAGCCTTCCATTCAGGAGATGCAATGCCAGGTCACAGACAAGTTGGCACAAACCTGGTGTCTGTGGTAGAAAATGTAGAGGGAGAAGGGTGAGGGATCTTAATGTTATTTTAAGACTTGGCAGAACTAGCCCTAGAGAAAGTGAATACAGCTGCTTCCCTCCTGTTTGTCTCTGGTATTCCTCCACTTGCTCTCAATGCTGAGCCTAAAACAATAGGGGGAAGAGCTCATGACCCTTTGGGAATGCTGGTTGTTCCCAGCTCTTACAATTAGGCAGGACAGAGCAGCACTGATTGAAACAACGCTGTCCCAGCCCAAGGGGCCATCTTGGTGTTTGGGATGGAAATTTCAAAGCTACTTGGTGGACATGTACTTTTTAGTTGGGTGGGGTCTTTTTGGTTTTGTTTTGTTTTGTTTTTCCTCCAAGGAGGCTCTTCCACATTTCTTTGGTGGCATGCAAAATGTGAGTTTTAAGTTCTTTGGCTCTAGTAATGCATTTCCTGAATTTCAAAAATCCCTCTTTGCAAAAGTTAATATTTTTGGTTAGCGTTCTGTTTCCACTTGCCTGCTTTCAGATAACTCAACAGCTACTTCAGAACATAATGACTTTGAGCTGTTCATTCCACAAAGCTCTATCCAAAAAGTCCTTGAGAAGCATGTGGACATCTACTGAAGCCATACAGCAAAATTCCAGTTTCTCATTCTTTCCTAATGGCACAGCCTAAGGATAAGGAAAGGAATAATATAATAGGTTTGTGCATGTTAATGCTTTCCTTATCCAGCATTTAACTTTGTATTAAAGAAATTCTAATATCCTTTACCCCTTAATGAGTTGCCTTTGGGAACTGAGTACCCTTTTAGCAGTGTACTGACCTCTTCTGGTGTCTTCATCTAAAACTGGACTAGGATGGCAACACCCAGTCAGCTCCAAGCAATCTGTGCACACTGATAATGTTTCTCAGGATGTTAGATAAAAACAGACATTCCCTGTTCCCAAAGCAGTGTGGGAGGGATGGGAAGGGGTTGCTGCCTAGGCTGCTGGAGGTGCTGGGTAGTGTGAAGATGAGAAGACAGGAGAGATTGACAAAGGGTGATGTAATATCCCACCTCTTATCCCAGATCCTTACTCTGGCTGGCATTGCGGGGTGTCCCAGCTGAGTGTCTGGCTTTCCTCCCTCAAGGACACACTGGCTGGGATACTGCAGTGACTCAGTGTTTGGATGTCTGGACATGGTTTCAGGCAGAGGATTTACTGCATTGTCCATGACTGAGGTGGTTTTGGATAACCCTGTTATTCAAATGTCTGGTTAAGGCCAAGATGTAGGTAGTCCTTCTTTTGTTCATCTAAGGAGGTGAAGAAAGCATTTTGAGGAAGTTGTTAAAATCACATTCTTGATTTGAGATGCTTTTTCTTCACATTTCTTTTTCCAAAAGGAAGATGCGTATTTGGAAGTGACTTTATGCTTATCCTTGAAATCTCTCTTCCCTTTATTTCCCCATCTGGATGCAGCTAGGCTTCACATCCTCTTCCTGTGACTCAGCATGCCTCTGTGGCCTCAACCCCCAAGGCTCTGCTCCAGGGCTCTCTTGGAAGCACCATCCCCTGTGGACTGTGGCTTCCTGGCCACTGCAATTTGGCTTGGGAAACTGGGTCTCACCAACTTCAGCAACTCTATCTTATCTTCAAGATGCCTCTCAAGGTTTTAGTTCAAAGCCTTGGAAATGGGCTAGCACCCACAAACTGACTCTGCTGCCATGGAAGCTGAGATCAGCTGGAAACTTTAGCTGGACAGGATATTTTTTTAAAAAGAGCAAAACTATTTTGGTCCTAATTAGAAACACTGGGGGAGAAAGAATTGAGGAATATGTGTTAAAAACATACCAGCCCTGCTCATGGCCTGTCTGGGAGTCAGGGAGATATTCAGCCAGCAGGCTGCTGTGGCTCAGATTCTCTTGCTCCCTGGCAGGGGCTGTAGTGACCAGCCCGATCTGAGCAGGGGCAGGAGGCAGAGTGGGTGGGTGGCTCTGTGGGACAGGAACCCAGGGCACCCAAGTCAAAAGAAGTTTCCCAAGGTCAGAGGGTGGGTCAGTGCAGATGTTGACCTGAGTCATCTGGAGCCCCTTTTCTGGGGGGAGGTGGGCTCTGCCTCCAGAGCCAGGACTGAGGCACCACAAGATGCTGTGTCTGCTTTTCAACACCTTTGGAACTAAGAGGAGGCTGGGGCTTTGTGCCCAGCCGAGGAGGAGCTGCTGAGCATGTTTTAATAGCACCCTGATACAAGGCACTTGATTCTCAGGGAGGTTTGCCAGAATTGGCAGTGACTGAAGGTAGGAGTGAAAGTAGTGATAGGGTTGTTTAAAACAGCTCTGCTGTTGCCTTCTGGAGAAGGTCACCAAAGGGGGCTGAAGTGGACATTTGCAGGAATTGGATACTTGACTCCCCTTTGTGTCTGAAAAACTTCCATCCTGGATTCTTTTTTCCCCTGAAGGGGAAAGCTGTGTGCTAGACTGTCCCATTACACTGCAGCAGACATGGAGATCTAGTTAATTTAAGTGCCTCTTACTTCAGCTGAAACATATTTGCAATTGGAATACCATTCCTGCTCACTGAGCAGAGTCCTGGAAGCCACAGGCTTTTGTGTGAGAGATCCAATTAAAATACAAAAAGAGAGATGAGGTGAGTAAAGCTCTCCCCTCAAATTCTGGGAGGGATTTCCTGCATGAGGCCAGCCTTGACCTTGAGCATTCCAAAGTCCTTTCCCTGGGATGCTGACCCAGTATTCATAAATCATTTGAAGCATGAAGTGATTTTTTTTTATTTAATAAATAATAAAAAAAAAGTAATTGGATTGACATAAATTAAAGCTGAGTTAACCTGTCTGGAATAATTGGATTGGTAATAATGGGCAGCAGTGTGGATTGAAGTAGGTCACAGTTTAACCCGGAGGCCTGCAGAGGCTATTTTTTTTTTCCCCTACCCCTCCCCTCCCCTGCCTTTTTTTTTTCCTTTTTTCCCCCCTCTGAGAGCACAAAGAAATGTGATGGGAGGGAAATAACCAGTGTGCGCCATGTGCATAGGGCTGCTCATATCTGGGGAATCGCTTTAGGGGAACTCCAGTTCCAAACTTGGATGTTCCTGAGAATAATGTTCCCTGGTCCATTGCTGGGAAGTGACAGACAACTGTGACAGAAGCTGTATTGTACATGGTTGCAGCGATAAATCATTTCACAGGGATTAACCCTCCGTCCATTCTGTTCTGTCCTTATGTACCACTGATACAGAAAAGGCTGGAGGAGTTGCTCTTGAACTGGGCCTTTCCAGTGACAATGAAATGTGTAAATCACTGGGGTTTGGGGTTGCTCTCTTCTCTTATTAGCATATCTGTAAATGCCACCCTAGGTATTCTATGTATTTGAGTTTGACTGGATTCTTCTTGTGTCCTTGGGTGACAGCAACAGCGATAAATAACCATAGCATTGAATAAAATCAGGAGTTTTTAACTCAAAGTAGCCTAAAGCTATTTCACATTGCTCTGCTTCTGACTTGAGGCCGTCAACCCTTTTTAACTACTGGTCAGAAGTGATGAGTACTGCTGAAGTGCACCCAAAAGGAGTGATTCCTCCAACCCCTTGAAAAATATCCCAGGCTTGGGAAGTAACTCTGGGATATTGCTTCAAAGCAGTTGCATGGTCCTCTCCCAAGACCTTGATTGGAAGCATTGCTACATTTGACACCATATCCTTCACTCCAGTGAAATCCAAATCCACCAAGGCACAGATGTTATGCTCAGCACATGAGAAATCTCGTCTCCATTGGGATAAAAACATTTCCAAAGGAACCACTTCCCTCAGAGTGGCAAGAGGCCAAGAGTACCACTCAGGCAGTTGAAAAATGAGCTGTGTAGAAATCCTCTTGAGATGAAACCGTCCTCTGATCCTGAAGCAAGCAGGATATTGAGAATATGTGCTAAGGAAAGGTTCATGTCCCTGTGGTGTGCCCTGGGAAGGGCTGGAGAAATGGACATGCTGCAAACCATGCTGGAGTGTGGAGCCAAGCAGGGATGAGAAGGCAGCACAGAGAGACCAGCCTTCCCTTCTCACCTGGGCCATTCGGGTCTCATTTGCTTTATTCGGTAAGAAATCAATGATGGCTCTGTAGTTGCAATAGTTGCTTTATTAGGTGAAGTTAACTGGACTGTGTTCAGTTCCTGTGGCCAAATCCTGACGGCTTTCCAAAATTGCCTAAGCAGTTTTGATTGTCATGTTAAAAACACTTGCTGCAAATGGCTTATTTGGAACACTGGTCGGTGTAAAAGGTGTCCTTAGCCACGCAGTATCACCTGCTTGGCAGGGAAAATAGGTTTGGAAGAATTACACTTGCCACTCTAGACTTTTCCTCTGCCGCCACACCCTGATGCTGCTGGGCTCAGTGGTAAAATTCCCATGGTTTTTGGTAGGACGCTTTTGGTTGACAAAAAGCAACAATTTTCTGTGAGCAGGCGAATGCATCCATGGCAGAGAGTAGCAGGAGCAAGGGCTGCTGGGCTGGGCAGCTCCTGGGGGCAGGAGCAGCAGCCCCTGTGCCCTTCAGGACAAGGGAGGGCTGGGGGAAAGGGAACGCTTCCGAGCCACCATCTGCTCGGGAGTAGTCCAGCTAGACGCTTTTCTTTGCCTAGAGCTGATGATAAAGTCACAGCGTGGACTTAAATAATTAGGAGATGCCTGGCTTTGGAGCAGAGAGTCACTTCTTTTCCCGCTGACCTTGGCTGATTAGCAAATATTTGGTATTATTTGTAGAATCCTATCAAAGCAGCCCAGAGGTATTCATCTGCTTAAAAGCCTCTGGGAGATCTCTCTCCCCCATGGGGGTACTGCCCATCCTGGCTCTTCAAAGCAGGTTTTTTGATTAGCTGACGGGAGATGCATGTTTAAGATCTTGTGGTTTTTTGATGCCTTTTTTTTTTCTCCCCACCTCCTTTCAAAGAAGGGAGAAACTTAACATCACACTAGTCCCTTTGTGGCAGTTTGGAAGTTAAATTTACCAGGACCATTATCTTTAACAGCTGCTGCTGTCTGACAGATTGAGTTTATAGTCGGTCTTATAGGCACTAAAATCACTTTTATCCTTGTGGGTCCAATTTCAGAGCTATTCAATTTATTATCTCTAACAGCTTAACAGCTGTTCTCCCCACTCCCTTGTACCCCTCTGCCCCTCACTCCCTCTGGCTCCCCAAAGCTCAAACCTAAGGGTCACCCCTTAATCCTGGAGGCAGGAGCAGGGATGTGCACGTGCTCTTCCAGCAGCACCTGGAGCTTTACTGGAGACAGGCAGCCTCTACTGATGGAGGAAGGCCCTGCTCTGGCATTTTTTTCCAAGTAGAGCACCAAGCCATGGCCAGGGCAATCTCACAAGAGCTGTTCCTTTCTCAGCACCTTGGCAGAGGAGTCTCTCAGTCTGTGCCTCAGTTCCCTCTCAAGCGGAGGTGTTGAAGCTTTGTCTCTTCTACTGGTGAGGCCACCGTGCCCCTTGGGAGCAATTAGTCAGCTGTGTTAATGGGCCAAAGGGAGGCTTCTTCCTGCTGCAATTGCTCCCTGCTCAGCTATGGCACACGTTTCCCTTTCCACCTTTCCCAGCCGCCCCATCCCCTCATTTTTCTCACCGCTCTGCAGAAGCATTGATTTATTGTGTGAGTAGACACTGTGATGATGAGATATATTGTGAAAAATTGCTGAAAATTAGTAGTGAGAATTCTAAGATGGATTTCCCTTATTTCCCTGTAATGGTGGTACATGATCTATTACACCTTGGCTGGGGCTAAGTTTCCCTGAAGTTAATGGGAGGTTTCCTGTTGACACACGTAGTCTTCGGATCAGACCTGTAGAGTTTTGGCACTTGTCAGGCGATAGCAAAATCTCAGCAAGTCTTGTGGCACAAAGGAGACTATTCAGACCTGTCACTGAGTATCTGTTTCATTCTTTTCATCTTCTCCTCGGTTCTATTCAAGTTCTTATGCTGCTCTTGTTCCAGTGGTGCCCGAGTGCCCTCCAATGGTGCTAATGCTCCCACAAAGAGATAATAATGATACCCGGCTGCTTCAGAGAGTCCCTTTCTGCTCTGCTTCATTTCCCTTCCACCTTGCAGACAGTCTGATTATACCCCGTGGCTATTCTTACTCTCTTGTCAGCTTCAGAAAGGAAGAAAGTAGTCATTAGAAACCAACAAAAATGTTAATTGTATCATAAATCTCTGAACAGAGCAGCATTTCAGCAGTTTATTCTGATTTGGATGTGTGGTACTGCAGCTGAATCTGCTTTTCTTTTTCCTGTAAGTCACTGAAAGGCTCAGAAAAGATGGAGGAGTCAGCCTGGTTTGCCAAAGCTGTTTGCAACATCAAATAGGACTGCACAGTCTCAGCATTTAAGTCTTAGACATAATTAGGGAGCAATACTTAAAGAAGTAGTGAATAAATTGAGTATGTTTTTTTCTTTTTGTTAGGTTTTTATAAGTGTTTGCCTGCTCTTTTCTGGTGTGTATTTTAAGAATGGTTTTTAAGGCTTATGGGACTGCGAGCACATTCAACACAGTAGCCTCTCTTCAGAAGAGCTGGGCTGATGCATCTTCCTAGCAGAGGAAAGGCATCAGTAACAGACCATGTGGCCACGGGAATCACTCATTGTGCCAAAGAAACTGCAGAACTGGATTTTTAAAAAGATGCCTGAAACTGTAGCAAGGAGCGGTGGACTTGGAAGGAAGGCTCAGAGCAGAGGGAAGGCTCAGAGCAGAGGGTGCTGCCAGTTCTCCTTGCAGAGCAGCTCATGGAACCGAGCTGGTGACCCTGGAGGGGCCTTAGACAGTGGTGTAAGGGGCGTAACGGGGGTGTCTGTGTAGGAAATCCCTGGAGTGATCTCAGGTGGATAGAATGGCTAAAGGCGATCTGCACCAGCTCAGCGAGCGCTGTTTGCGCTCAGCTATGGGCTGATGGAGGTAGAGGATGCCTTCCCTTCAGGCCAGTGCCCATGCAGAGCTCCCAGCCGTGCTGGGACTGTCCTTCTCAGGTGTGGCTCTGCTGAGAAGTCCCACATCCAGCCGGCGCTGCCCCAGCTGAAGCAAATTACCTCTGACAGATAACTTCAGCCCAGGCTTGGCAGAGCTAGGAGGGATTTTGGGGTTCAGGGGTGGTACACACCTTGTCACCAGGGTGGCAGCCCGAGGATGGGGACTGCAAGGTCTGTGGAGAGTCACAGCCACTGCTCTGGCTTCCCCATCAGCTTCTGGTAAGTTCAGCTCCAGCTGTTCTCCACCGTGTGCACGGTCTGTGGATGTGCTTTGTTCTTCCATCCTTTTTACTTTTCTCCCTGTTTCACTCCAGTTTGACTGTGGCCGGTCGGGAGGGAGGGAAGAGGAGGGTTAATCCAATCCTTTTATCTTGCCCTTTGTCTAATTAAAACCACAACAAATGGCACAGTTTAGGTTTAAATGTAATTGTGTTTAATGAAACATTAAGGGCAATTAAAGGAGTTACCGTGGCAGCCTCTCTATACCCTCCAGGGTTATAATGGTCTGATGAAGTGCTCGTACTGGCTCTCTTGGCAGGGGGCTGTTAATTGCGTTAGAAACTGATAGTGGTTTTCTTTTAATACTGAACTTTCTCTGGGTATCCATCTCGCAGGCATTTGCTTGTGATCAGTCTCTGGAAGTTGGGAACAGCACATGGGCACTGGTGGCTGCCCAGGAGGATGGATGGGACACTGGGGGCTGCCAAGGCATCCCCTCGCCCTGAGCCCCTGAGCTTTGGTCTGGACAGTCACTGCAGGCACACACTGAAGCCCTGAGGCCTGAGTTTCCTTTACTGACTTTATTGTTCATGGGATGCAATGCCTTAAGGTTTTTTTTGCCTGGGAAAGGTTGTCCTGATATAGTCAGGTTAGTTTGAAAGTTGTCAGCAAAAGGGAAAACATATTGTGTATACTGAGATGATTCATGCTTGTAAATATTATATAGTTACTATCAATCTCAGACTTTTAAAAGAAGCACCTAGAGGTCATTGCTGGAGATTTCACAAACACAAAATTTGGCACCTTCCTCCTTAAAATGCAGCCTGAATTTAAAGCCGGTTCCTCACATTTTAAGACTTTGACTCATGCCTGACTCATGCTGTTTTTAAAAATACAGATGGGAGTTGGCAAGAGTGTGATAAACTGAGGCATGGAGGGAGAGCAAAGGCAGCCCAGCACTGCCAGTGAGGTCCAGCTTCCCCCACACCATCCCCAAAGGTAACCCAGAGGGAACCAGGAGCAGAGCCAGGAACAGGATGCCCAGCTCTAATCGCCTTCCTGCATCTTGACGAAATAAGCACTGCCAGGGCAGCAAAATAAATACCAGTTTAAAAACTGCTGCTGTAAGTAGGCAGCAAATAGTCCCCTTGCAGAAGTGGGGCACACTGGGCTCTTTCTTTGTCTCTGCTGCCTCTGTATATAGAAACTGTGGCTTGAAAACAAGGTTAGATGCTGCGTCCTGAACACGGGGCAGGTTTGACAGCAGCTTTGTGGCAGCAAGGCTGCCTTCACATCCCTGACAGGATGACTGCTCTGTAAATCTTAGTAAAAGATGCCACAGCAACACGTGTTCCCCAGAGACTGGGAGGGGAAGGGAATGATATATGAGCGAAACATGTCTCCAGAGTCCTGCCATCTATTTCTCAAGTCTTAAGAAAATGCTGCCACTGTGCTACCTCCATTTATCTCAAATAAATATGGAGAGAAACTTCTAAAATAAGATGCCTTTAAATATTTTTTAAGGCAGAGGTTATTTTTTAACACAAAAGACTTTTATTTTTTCCTTTCCTCAGCACATTTTCCAGTCGCTTTTATAAATAAATAACTTAATGCACCTCCTTGTCTCCACCTGCTTCCTGCCCCATTCAGCGGGTGCTTCCTGAGGCCATGGGGAGAGCCAGACAGTTATCTCAGCCTCCAACAGCTCCTCGGGATCCTCCAGCCTTTCCACAGCAGGAGGGAGGAACAGATGGACCCTTATCTCCATCTTGCAGCCCAGGAGCCAAAGCCTGTGGAGGTCTGGGATTTATTCATACTCACTCAGGAAACTCGTGGTTGATCAGGAGCTAAATTCTGTTCACTTTTTTTTTTTTTNATTGTGACTTGGACATAATAACAACTGTATTTTTGGCTCATGGCTTCCCTTGCAGCCATTGTGGACTGACTGACACTGGAGGTTTGTGTTACTGGGGTGTGTTTGTGTATACCCCAGGTGACAGGTCCCCGTGGCTAGTGACAGTGCAAGCTCTTGGTGAGCCCAGTGTGCTGTGGTGAGGAGCTCTCAGTAATTTTCCTGGTCCTCAGTGGTGGGATCCAAGCAAAGGATCCTTCCTCTTCCCTGGTGCTGAGATAACCAAGGAGGTATATTTGCTGCTGGCAGTGTTTTTCATTAAAAATAATTTTTCCCCCCAAACCCAAAAGTATTCTGAAAGTGTTTATACCTGGGACTCCTGCTAATTCTTTTCCAGGCTTTGTGGCTGCTGGGTGTCCAGACTTAGTATCACCCCTGCCTACTTGTCCCTAGCTTTAGGAAATCAAGAGAAACAAAAGGGTTATCCTGAAGCTTTCCTGCCATGGCCCTTGGGGTGCTGTTGGGTAGGTCTGCCCATGCCTAGAGGAGGTGTTTTGCATAGGAATATGAAGAGTTTTTCTCCTGTTTCCCCATCCTTTCATGCTTGAAGAGCTCTGTGGCAGCAGGAAATTGTCTCTAAGGAGGATTGATCTTGCCCTTCACTTTACAGGGATTAAAGGGCCTCTCCTTGGTCTGGGATGAGCTCCCTTGTTCCCAGGGAAGCTGCAGATACTGCTGTGATTCTTATTCTTTTTCTTCCCCCGTTTTTGCATCCAGAAGGCTGTTCCACAAACCCCTTACCCTTTGTGCTCCAAGATCCCTCAGTTCATCTTTCCTTGCTTTTCCTTGGACCATTGCTCTCTGATGATACTGGCCTGTAGAACAGTGAAAAAGGGATAGGAAGGGTAAAGTAGATCATTCCCGCTCTGGGTACATTGATCCTCATTGATCATCTCCACTGCCCCATCCCTGGCCATACACCATTTCTTCCCTGTGCTGCGGGAACAGGGACAGGGCATTCACATTGCTTAAGTAAAACATAATGATTTAAGTTTTATTTAATTTAAACAATAAAATGGCCATTAAACAAGTTATGCATTGACCACCTTACCATGCCCTCTAGTGCTAATCCTGATTAAGTGTCTTTATTACTTGGCTCAGTTGGCCTTTTTTAAATGACAACGAAACACTTGATAGCATGAGTGCAAACTCTTTCCCTCTTGGCAATTATCTCCCTTCCTACTGAGTTTTGCAGGAGGAAGGAGAGGGGGAGAGGGAAGGAGAAGGGAGAGCGGGTTGGCCAGGGGAGAAATCCAGCAGCACCTGATCCGT
Source organism: Regulus satrapa (assembly GCA_013396955.1). Taxonomy (NCBI): domain Eukaryota; kingdom Metazoa; phylum Chordata; class Aves; order Passeriformes; family Regulidae; genus Regulus; species Regulus satrapa. The sequence goes on from VWZN01000032.1 coordinate 745,346, forward strand.
TTATCACACAGATATGCCATAGTGGAGGCTTAATGGAGATTTAAATAATTCAGAGCACTCAGCCCCGCTAAAGCTGTATAATGAGCCTCCTGCACTGTGAGCCACTGCTCGGCTGAGCATACGAGCAGGGAGGTCGTGTGGTTTTTCCATGCATAATTAAAGGGATAAAAGGGGATTTAGAGCAACAGTGTTACAATGAAGCATGCGGACAGAGGCTTCACTTTTATTTAACTTGGAAATGCCAAACTGTTTTTGACTTGCAGAATAAGCTTTCCTCTTTTCTTTTATCCTTTTTTTTTTTTAATGCATAGAAAAAAACACGCTTTTATATATATTTCTCCTGTTCCTTACTGACCTGCCCTTGCTCCCCTCTGTCCCTTGAGCATGGGGGTGTCTCTGAAGAGGATTCACAGCGATTCTTGTTTCACACTGGGACGGCAGCTCTCAGCTCTGTGGCTATTCAAGCTGGAACAAGCAGGCATGAGCTGAGAAGCCTTTTGCAGCATGTTTCATGTTCCCTTTGTTTCTGCCGAGAGCAATGGCTCCAGATGAAGAAAAAGAAGACGGGAAGAATACTGGGTGCCACTTTAACTGTGTGCTTTATCATTTTCTACCATGTTGTTTACAAAATCTGAGGCAAAATGGGCTGGCCTGGATGAGTGGATCTGAGACAACTTGGTCATTCCTGGGTTTGATTGCTCCTTTCTGCACCTCTGCCCTGTTCTTTCAGGAGCAACCAACCTTCACAGCCCCTGAGATGCTTTGTGGAGCCCTTGGGTACCTGCCTGCTGCACAGCTGGGCCAGGAATGGTGTTTCTCACGCTGCTCTTCATCAGCTTGCTGTATCTGATCTGCCCTTCAGCCCATGCTGTTGACAGAAGGAGAAAATGGCTTTGCATTATCCTTCTCCTAGGAAATGGAAGAGGATGTTTCTGTGCTGAAAGTTGCTATCAACCACGTCTCAAAAACTGTGCGGGTCTGTGCTGGTGGTGATAATTAACACGTCTTTCATTAACCCGTTATCGAGGGCCCAATCTGCTGTGGGAGAGCAGGTCTGGTTTCATCACAGCTCTTCCCAGCTTGAATGGTTTCATCAGGCTCTTCCCTGCACTTCTCCCTGTGGGGTGGGGGCAGACTGGAGACAGCTCCAGTGGTCTGGAGGATCCTGGGAGGGCTGGGGAAGGGCAAGCACAAACTCACCTGTAGTTAGATGCTGCCCCAGGTGACCAAGGAAGGTGAGCTCAGTCTGGCATGGCTCCAGAATCAAGTTTGTGCTGTGGGTGGAGGCTAGAGGGACTAAAGGGACATTCAGGCTAGCAAAGCAAAGGTTGAGAGGGGTTCCTGCTGCCCCTTGTACACAGGGTGGAAAACCATGCTTGCAGGTCAGGATCAAGACAAAACACGGAGTGGTGAGTGCCCAGTGGGAGTAGTGAGGTCTAAAAACCCAACCGGTTTGAAGGAGACATGTGATAACTTGCAGAAAGGGATTCTGTGATGTTTCCACCTGCAGAGTACATGGATCATTAAATCAGGAGGTCCTTTGATCCTTAATAACCCCTTTGCCCAGGGCTGTGGGAGTCCTGCAGCAGCTCCTGGCTGACTCCCTGCACAAGGGTGCCCGTGTTCCTCAGTCTCCCCTGCCTTCACCACTTGTCCCCCAGGTAGAGATTCAGAGCTGCTTGTCACTGTGATGTACAGCCAGGAGCACAAGCTGCTGCCACACTTAATCCCTAGAATGAATTCATTATTTTCCTTTAGATAAAGGAAACAAGAAGGAATCTGTGGCCACTGCATTCACCTTAATGGCATATGTCTGTCAGTTATTTGTTGCTGGGTGGGAAGCCAGGGCCGCTGTGACATCCTGCATGGTCACTGTAATGGAAACATCCATCTTGTCTCCCTCAATGCACACTCTCCATTTAGGAATTTCGAAAACACTTCTGTCAAATATCACTCTCTGCACAATCCTGTTAGCAGGGCTGATGAATGGAGTCTCAAATTAAGACCGATCCCTCTGATAACCACAGTGCTGTAGGAGAGTCATCTGCTCAGTCAGAGCTATTTATTATATTTGATTAGCTGGGATGGCAATCTTCACAACCCACTGTAAATTCTATTAGGGGCACTCTGAGGCCCAGAAATGCAAATCAGACTTCCCAACACACACATGCATACATATCGCCTCTCTTTGCAAATGGGTAATTTCCTCACATTTATTTCAGTGTTGTTACAAGAGAGATGTTGATGCCTTCCCTTTGCCAAGAGGGAAGGGAAAGGGGATGAGTGGGACACTATTGGGTGGTCAGAAAGCCTCTTTGCTCTTCATTGTGAGACCCTGCATGGCAGCAGCTCCAGCAGATACGTTTTGTGAGCCCATGGCTTTCTGTCTCCCAGCTCTCAGTCACCCATATCCTACAGGCATCCCCATCCAAATGGGTGCATAGGAGCACAAGGCTGTACAGAGCTGGAGAAACCCCGTGTGAGACTGGCCTGTGGTGAAGCTGTAAAGATAGGCCAGGCCCTTCACTCTATTTCGTTTCTCCTTTATTTGATTCCGACAGGCCCCAGGCAGCTCGGGCTGGCTGTGCCACGCGGTCAGGTTGGCAGCTCAGGCTGGCTCTCCCCTGGCACGGCAGTGGCCAGAGGAGCAGGACGGGGTAGGCTTGCTGAGCAGCTCCGTTAATAACCATCGGTCAGGTGTTCTGATGCCTGTGCTGAAAGGCACACTTATATCAGATTGATTTGGTGTTGGTGCAGGTCACCGAAGTGCCTTTGACTCCAGTGGAGCTGGCATTAGGTGTGTCCTCTCAGGAAAGAAAGGCTCTGTCCTGTGGGCAGCTCACAGAATACTGCATCCACAAGTTACATTTGTTTGTGGTTATTAATACTGCCAATAACTGAAGGAATTTGTTAAGGACAAGCAAAGCAAAGGTTATTTGGGAGCTAAAAAGCAGCACTGTCAGTGGTTCTTCTGGTCATGTTTTAAGAATAATTTTCATAATGGCTCATTAATATCTGCATTACATAATCATTTACTAATGCACATTATCTAGTAGCATACTATCCATTGATCTAAGAGTTAGGTTCATCAAAACCTGTTATTCTGTGAATAATAGGGTTTTATTAAATCCTATTTTAAAGGGTGACTAAGCCTCTTGAAGGATAACAATAGCATAAAACCTGATCTTTATCTTTTCCCCACCTTAAGTTCTTATACCTGTTTGGTAGGATGCTTACAACATCTGTGTCCCTTTGATGTGCTTCCCATTGTGTGTGTTACCCTAGGATTTTTATTAGCACAAGCTGCTGCAATGCTGCATGGCTAAAAGAAAATCCTTATAGAGCTGGAGGTACCTGGCAGTGTATTTGAATCTTCTTAAGCAGTTAAAAAAATATAATTCCCAACACAGTGAATGAAAATCTTATCTGGGCATGATAAGGATCCCTTGGTCCCTGTAATATAATGTAGTTTGTTTCTTCCAGCCTCACAAATGCTTTTGTTATCTCTGCTTTGATTTTTTTTCTTCTCCCCTCTGTATTGCTTTGATTTTTTTTCCCCCCTTCCCTTTTCTCTTTCATCACTGTTGCTTGTAAATCCTTCCCTTGGTAGAGATTAGAGCAGGAATGAGTGATAGATGCTGTCAGTAACAGGAGCTAATTTTACCCCTGATAATGGCTCTGTGGTTTGTGCAGACTGTGCCGTGCCCATGCAGACATGCACCTGGGGGCCCATCCCAGCTGTGCCCTGCTGGGCACTGGGGGCTCAGCTCTGGGCAGGACAGGCTCTGTCCTGGAAAAGCCTCAGACTGGGAAGAGTCTCTGCCAGTGCTTCTCACCAGTGAAGAATTCCCTCCAAGCTCACAAATAAAGCAATAGCCATTTTTGGGTTTTCCATGAAGCGTGTTTCGCCTTCTGCATAAGAGTGTGCATGAGGTGGAGTGGGAGAGGGATTCTGGATGGGGTTCAGCCCCATGTCTGGGGAAAGGATTTACCTGGCACCCAGACAGCTCCTGGCCCAGCAGGGAGGATTTTGGGGTGTCATGGGCAGGTACCAAGGCAATGGCGCTGAAAACTCATGTAGTAACACCACCAAGCATTGCTCAGGGTAGTGCTACTCACTGCTGAGACCTCCTTTTGCACTTAGGACCTGCACATTGCTACTGTGGCGTGGTGCCAGCTCTCCCTGTGAGCCGCTATTCAAACACTGAGGACTGGGAGTTCAGACTGCCAGCCTTGCCTGCCCAACAGAGCGGCCCAGTGCTCTGTGCACGAGCTCCTTGCTGCTGCTTTGTGCTTGCTCATCTTGTGCTACCAGCAGGGAGGGAGTGCCAGGCCACAGAGGATAGGAGGTGCCTTAGCTCACAGGTCAGGAGGGACCAGAGCTGGGAAGAGAGTTCTCAGCTTTGCTCTCAGTGGAAAAGCACTGCTGGACTGGGTCCCCAGTGCTCTTGACCTGCTCTTCCCTGGTCATGCCCTTCGTGGAGGATGGTGTAGAATTTGGCTCCGCTTTCCCTGCAGTAAGTCAACACTCAACAGTTCCTTTTTCTTGGTGTTCTTACAAGGGACTGAGTTCTGGGAGGAGATTTGCACAGCAGATGAAGGATGGCTGAAAGGATGTTGGGAGTCTGAAGAAGTCTTGAAGAACAATTGCCACAGCCAGACTCCAATGCAGATAGTTGTGCTCTGCTCATTTGAAATTGCAGCTTTGGTCCCCGTGAGGGTAATTCCCTCCTCTGGCCTGTACTGGTGAGTTTGATTACTGTGGGTTCCAGCCCCAGAAGGGTTGCAGTGATCTCAGTTAACTGCTTGTCCTTGGGTAAAGGCTGAGAGAAATCTTTGCTTTCTTTGGTCTGACACAGTCCCATCAAGCCTTTGCACTTTTAAATACCAGCAGTAGTGACTAAACAGATCCAGTAAGGCAGCTCACTGTGGTGCTGTCCCCTCTTTGCTGCTTCTGAAGCAGAGCCAGGCCATCCCTTCACTTTGAAGTATTTCACATGTAGCAAGGTCTATTCCTCATGAAGCTGTTACTGGTTAGAGAGGTGGAGGAAGGATAATGGTACAAAGCTGTGTCACAGCTGTTCCAGCCCTGATCCAATATGGGCTGGGAGCAGCTGATGGGCTGATTGCTGGTGTTTTTCTTAATTATGGTTGGAGATAAACAGGGGGTGGGTAGAGAGTAGATGCCATCTGTGAGGCCAAGTCTTCTGCTGCTTGCAGGATCTGTGATAAGGAGAGCTCTGCTATGAAATAGTTTGTACCTGTTGGGGGTGTTTGAGTGTTAATTCAGTGTGGTTTCACTGCCTTTTGATGGGGTAATGGTAATCTGTGTAATTACGGGGTAGTTTCTCGTTAATAACTGCTTCAGTCATTTCTCCCTCCTGCCTTCCCCACCAGTTTCTTTTCTTCTGCAACTTAGGATGACGTTACTCATAAAATCATATGTATTTAATTTGTCTAATGGAAATACATGCAGAGATATGTAAGTTAGGTACAGGACCTGAATGCTGTAATGGGCTGGTCACTGGGGCAGGCATCATTCACCCCTGCACTGTGCAGTCAAATGGTGGCTGTGGTGTGCAACCACAAATGGAGCTGCAGGTGTTTTCCAAGCCACTGGTCTTGTCAATTGCTCTCCTCACCCCTCCAGAGCACCACCAAAGGAAAGTGGATTTGTGCACCTTTTGGTCTTATTGTGGTTGCTTTGGTCCTGAACTTATACCACAGAATCATTTATCTAAGATCACCAAGTCCCCCTGTTAACCTAGCACTGCCAAGTCTTTTATTAAGGGAAATCCAGTTTTTGACCTCTTTGGCTATGCAGGCTCTTTTCTCCTGTGTAATGTTCTGTCCTTCATCTCCTTTCTTTTTTTTTAATAGTGTCTTTGCATTTTCATTCATATTTTCACAGTGAGCTGAAAAGGAAATCAAGAATCTGCCAAAACATTCATCATCTCTTTTCTTTTCAAAATAGCATTAGAAGTCAGGCCTGTTTCAGGGCCCATGCATTGAAAATTACGCAACCCAGAGCTGAGAAATTGAAAAGTACTGTGAACATTGGTTTAAATTTTTAACCAAATTCCTGTCAGCTGCATTTCTTCCTTTTATATATTTTCCTTCTATTAATATTCTAGTGAATGGCTTTACAAGAAACAATGAATTTTAAACAAAGCACGGAGGACTTTTCCAGAGAATGAATTTCAAGTCATAAATGTGCATATTCTTGCTGGGCTCTGAGAAAACCACCCTCTGCAGAACAGAGACATGACATTGATTCCTACATCCAAAATCAACCAGAATATCCTGTATTTTGAATACACCCAGCAAACAGCTTAGGAGAAGATGGCTATCTTCTTTTGTTTTGCACCAGTAAAACCAAAAGAGAAGTGGAGAGAATTAATTTAATAATTTTTGGATAAGAGATTTTCACATAACTCCATTTTTGTAATATAAAACTCAATATCCTGACAGATTCTGAAAAGGCTTTCTGGTTAGGGGGGATATGGCAGGGTGTCTTTCTTGTGAGCTCCTAGGTGACTTATGAAGCTTAAAAACACGTTGTCTTCAGAGATGCTCTGTACCTGCAGTTCCTCCTGGAGTCCTGGAATCAGGCTGCTGGCACAGACTGTGCTGTCATCTTGAGGAATCTTTTATTTTTTTGCTTCTTTCTGGTTGTCTCCTGACGAACTTGGGAGTGTGTGGTTAGATTTTTCTGCTTGGTTTTCATTTCCTTTCTGCAGAGGAACAGTTTGTGGGCTCTACATCCTGCCTCTTCACCGCAGGTTTGTAACAGGTTGGTGTGGGGAGCCAGCATCCCCAAAGGCAGGACTGAGCCAGCCTGAGGCTGCTGTGGTAGTCCTGGCACAGATGTGTTCCAGCCATCACCCAGGCTTTATTAATTTCCAAACATCCCTGAAGATAATTGTGTTCCCCTAAAGCAGGAAGTGTTCAAAAGGATCAAGGCTACAGCTCAGAGTTGAGACTTGTTAGGGAAGAAAAGCTGCTAAAAGTCATCTCCTGCAGCAGGAGGGCTGAGGTCACCTGCAGGGAGGCAGGGCAGTGGGGCATCCTTCCCCGGAGCTCTGTGCCCTCTGCCTGAGCTGGAGACAAAAATAAGATGCCTTTAGCAGAACCGTGACCTTCACAAGTCCAAACTTAGACCCAGCCCGTGGGATCCAGGGGGTAGGGGTGATGAGGAGACACCCTGACACAATAACAGATGTGAGTGAGAGGTTCAGTGCCAGTATCCCAGTGCATGACTTCACCCTGGGACTTGCAGGCCACTCGAGTTTTCTCTCAGGACCACTCACCCCATGGTGCTCCGAGCTGCCTCTCCTGAGGCTGTGCAGGGGTTGACATTCACTGTTCAGCTCTCCCATGGAAGAGGCTGTGGATGAACAGTCCAGATACTTCCCCCAGGGTCCTCTGAGGGTCTCTGGGCTGCAGAAGGTGCAGGTTTAACCTGCACTGCCCATTGTCTTCCCACGCTGCTCTTGTCTTCTTGAAAGCAAGCAGGCATGGCTGCTAAGGAGAGAGGGGAAAGTTGTGTGGGAGGAGACCTGTCCTCGGCTTGAGGGATGAGGTGTCGTGAATCCGCGTGAAACCAGCCCTTNGCCTCCTGCTGAGCCAGCCAGGACCAAATGCTCCATCCCCCTGGCAGCAGAGGCAACCTGTGCTAATGTGATGCAGGTCCCACGCTGCTGCTCCATCTGATTTGCTGGGAGTCTCCCAGCTTTGAAGGCAGCCGTTGTGTTATCGTGTCAGAATGTAATTAAATAGACCCCAATTTTTCTAATTACTGCTCTCTCCTCGGTACATGCCTGCACATAGGGGTGAAGTGAAGGGTATGGAAATAATCGCTGACAGATCACAGCTGGAGATCCGTGGCACCTTGGATAAACACTGAAGGGAAGGCACTGCGCTCAGCCCAGGCGGCTCAGCTCTGCAATTACTGTGAAATCTGTCTGAAGAGATTGGGGCATGGAATTGGAAAATGCAGCAGGCTCTCCTCTCCAGAGAGCAGGGTGTAACAAGGGGCTGGGTGATGGTGAGGAGAGGCCTACCTGATACACAGAATGGGTTTTGTTGCTGTTGGCAGGAATCTTCAGACAGAGGCAAGGTGAAATAAGCAGGTTGGTGAGATGCACCTCACTGGACAGGGGCAACAAGGTGAAGGAACAGCGAGATCTGGCAGCTTGTTAGAGATACAGGTCACCATTACATCCCTTGTCAATGTGCTGACAGGGCTCTGATGCTGGGAAGGTGAATAAGCCCTGGGTTGGGTGTCCTGGTACTTTCTCTGCCTGGAGTTCAGAGCTGGAATGAGACAGAAGTGACACCAGAGCCTCCCATGTGCCATTATCCTTTATGCCAAGTGGTATGAGGTGATAAAAGCATCTCTGGCTTGCACCTGTGCAGCTGTTCCTCACATAAGGTTAAAATGTTGCTGCCTTTGAAGCTCTTGGAGGTTTTCCCCCTACAACTCAGGGAGAAGGGTTTCTTCAACAGTCCAGCTCCTGGTGAGGTATTCCAAGGTGGTGGATCAAAGAGAGTTGATTTGGCAAGGCACAAATGGCCCTGAAATGTCTTGCTGCATGCAACATGGTGTGTTGCTTCTTGTTGTATCATATTTATGCTGCAGTCTTTAGAAAATTATTAGCTGCTGGTATATGAACACATTCCTATTGCAGGGCTGGTGGAGGTAGAATAAATGTTTCAAAGATATGACCAGAAGCATCTTCCTGAGGACTAAAGCTTGGTTGTATGAGAGCCAATTCTGCTTTATTACCTTCCCTTTATCTGCCGTTCTGGTTCTAAAAATGTCTCCTAATGCCTCATGGGGTTAATAAACCAGGAGTGGAGGCAGGAGACTTAATTTTGAGTCCTGTGCGATTTATGGGCTGGGGAAGTTGCTGCTTGCCAGGCGTCCGGAAGGCAGCAGAGCAAATGGTGCCAGCAAAGGGCTGCGTGCAGCTTGTCTGCTCTGCTCGGTGGCACCAGCCACGGGGGAGTCTGAATGAGTGTCTGTGGTGGTTAGAGAAGCAAAAAGAGAGCAAAGATGGGACTGTTTCCTTTCCATTTACCTGTTGTTTTTATAGAGGATCAGGCCCTGATAAATAACCCTCTAATCTATTGCCCTGTTGATGAAGCTGTTTCCTCCTTTGGAAGATGGAAAAGCCCTTTTTTTTTTTTTTTTTTTCTTTTTTGGAGCTCTGGGGCTCATGGATTAAAAACAGGACAATAACTGAGAGCCAGTGGTGCCAGAATGGGCAATGAGGGCAGGTTTAGTTCTTGAGCCTGCTGCCCAGCCTTGCCTGCACAGTTCAGGTGGCCAGGTCAAGGGCAGGAATCAGCTCAGGCTCTCGCCTCTGATACCAAAGCCTGGGAGGGGTGGTACCAGCCTGGCTGCTGCTTGGCAGAGCTGCTGGAGTTCATGGATCATGCTGGCAAAAGCAGCACTCTTCTCTGTGGGATGCTGGTCTGCTTCCAGTGTTTCACAGGAGATGCTTCCTTCCCTGGGCTGCAGTCACACTGCCTTTTATTCTTCTGGGATTGGCATTACTCATGTCCTCAGAATCCACTTCCAGACAAAGCATACAGGGCACTTAGGCAGGAAATTGTTCTGTTTTTTCACCTTTTTTTTTTTTTTTTTCCCCCCCAGTGTTGATTGTATTCTCTCCAGTGTTGTTTGCTTGCAGCAAGTGGAACACATTACCTGAGCCTGAGAGGCAGGTATCAAGGACAGAGTTGCCTAATTCCTGTGGGAAGTCAGCTGGATCCTGTGCCTTGGAATCCTGCTAATTGTAATGGTCTCTATGGTTTAAGCAGAGCTGATGAGATTAGGGCTTGTGCAGATCGTGTTGCTGTGTCCTTCTTTCACAAACTGCCCCTGCTTTTTGAACCTGCACCCACCCCACCCCAGTGCATGGTCCCTGAGGGGTCTGCTATCTTGGTGAGGGTTCGTCCTCCTTTAGAGGACCTGCTGGGATCAGGGTGAAAGATTCTGAAGTGCCAAGAGTCATGAAAGCAAACCCTATTTCTCTCTCCTAATGGAGGCCACATTTTTTAAAATTAAAGCCCTCTTTGGAGCAGCACTTCTGGTTCAAATCATTTGGGGTTACACTAAGAGCTATGGCAAGAGAAGGAATCCTGCATTTTCTTTTTGCCACCACACCCCTCCTTGGTTTTCAGCCTGAAGGAAACAGCCTGATTCATGACAGTGTCACAGACCAGCTAGGACCCTGCAGGTGACCCTGAGTATCTTGACTATTGAAAGAAGTCCACAGCATGGAAACAGCATGGAGACAACAGACAGAAAATAGCTTTAGCCTGTCTGACCCCTCACCCCCTGTCTAATTTTCATGGGTATTATTTACTGTTGCAAAATACTACCTGCTTAAGTTATAAGCTGATTTAAAATCAAGGCAATTCCATGGCCATCTGTAAAACTACATCAATTTACACCTGCTGGCGATCTCCGCCAGTGTTGATATATCTTCATGGGTTCCATAAAAAATGATTTTTTCAGAAGCTGACTTGTTAGCTAAAGAAGCAGCAATGATCTTTTAACAACGCTATTAGGCTGTTCAATGCAGCATTTTCATTGATCAATGTTCTTTATGTCGCAGAAGGATGGCTCAATTTCTCCATTACTTCTCTGTATCCAGCCTGGCCAGCCAAGCAATTTGGTGTGTGGCAGGCACTCCTGCTTACCAAACCCTGCTGTTATGCTGCAGACTGGGGTGCCCGTGGCGTTTGTAGGTGGAGGGTGGAGATTTCCAGTTGTGACTGCATTTGTACAGGAGCACAGGAGCAAAAGCAGCCATGGTGTGCTGACCCACCCAAAAGGGGGAGGAGCTGCTTCCTTCCCCACACATGTTGACTATTTTGCTGCTGCAGTCTCGAAACAGACAGGGATATAGGGTGAATTAGGACGGGGAGGGAAACATTTGCAATAATGTCCCCTTGCTTCACCAGTGAAACGGGAAAGTGTTTGGGATAAGTAAAAGAAACAAGAGTTTTAATAGTTTTTGGGCTGCCATTTCAGAGGTGAACAGTTTTCAGCAGACAGATTGTTTATCCTATCTGGACTTCCAGCTAAATGAGTTTAATAATGGCTCCAGCAAGGCCCCTATGACACTGTGATGTTCTCAAAGAGCTTTGAGGTCTTCCTATGAACACACAGCATGGGAACCAAGTGCTGCTGCCTTACAGCTGCTAAGCCACTTCTGCATTTGGCTCCAAGGACTCTCAATTATTTCAAGATGCTGAGATGGGAGTGTGTTCTGGTTCAGTGCAGTGCACATGGACATCAAATATCCTCCTGTGTCAGAGCAAGAGGTTGTAGACAGCAAGTGTCTCAGAAAGGAAGTACTGCCTGTCCTCTCCAGGTACAAATCTCAGGGAAGCAGCTCTGTGCTTTGGGTTAGAGGCTGTGATTTGAGTGTAATGAGGCCTTCCACACTGGCAATGCGTTGCGGTGATGCTGAATTTAATGGCTTCCTTGGGGTCTTTGCATTCTTCCCACAAACATTTCCTCCTCAGCCAGACATTTAGAAAGCAGTGTATGTTTCCTCCACCCCTTTCCTGCTCTGCAAGATGATTTTTATATGGATTTGATGGGTTTTGCTTAATGGTTTCTTCATGCTGTTTAAAGGATTTATGTGCTATGGGTGAATAAAGGTTAGTGTTGTCATGGATTTGTACCAAAAGTGCTTTTGTTCTCAGCCCTGGACTTCGGGAAGCCTCTTTGAGTAGCTCTCAAATGGTCTCATATCTTGTTGGCAAACAAGCTCTTCTGACCCCTTCAGCTCTGAGATCAAACCCAAAAGCAACAGCACCTTATGGTAATGCTGGGGTCCTGTTATGGGTAGCATGTCCTTAGGAGGGGCTTAACTCTCCAGTTAGTGAAATGCTGGCAGCCTTTCAGCAGTGATTGCAGAGGAGCCAGGTAACTCAGGAAAATGAATGTGTGCTTACCAGGTAGAGCAGCCAGGTTCTTGTGGGCTCAACCTATGGTGACATGTCCTTCCTTTCTCAAGCAGAGAGAAGTTGGCTGCCCACTTGCCAGCACATCTTGCAATGCTGGCAGACTCCACCTAATTTTTTTTTCTCTTCATTCTCATATTTTTCTTCTTTTTTCCTCTCCTCCCAAATTTCTATCTCTCTGCAGGGAAAGCATTAACTGGTGTGAGAAGTGCCAGCAACACTCCAAAGGGTGTCCTTCCTTTCGTGGCCTTGATTCGGTGCAGAGGAACACTTGCCTGCAGGTTGGGCGGTGATGTGCAGACCCATTAAGATTTGTCTGTTAGCTCATGACAGTGCTTAAAGCTGTTTCTTCATGTAGAAGAGGAATACCAAGTGCTGGAGGGACTGAGGCAAAAACAGTGAACCCAAAAGTTACAGATAGCTTTCAGAAAAGCTCATATCTGTAGCAGTCATCCATGGTCTCCTTGCCTCCGGCAGCAGAGCTGCGATTCTCTTTCCCGTGCCACCTGCTGACAGATGCAAATGGCAACTGTATAGAAATACCCTGGGGAATAGAAATTTTGTATTTCTGCTCCAGATCTTGCAGAAGAGCTTTTGGATGGTGATCAGGGATTAGCTACCCTTATCATCCATCTGTCCTTAGTGCAGTAACAAATCAAAGCCTTGCTCTGACCCACCTTGTTTGTAAACTGCAGGAGTGGCACTGCTCTGTAGCGGGACAGCCCTAGGGATCCAGATGAAGATGATCTGCTGGGAAGATGATTGTTGTTCTTGGTGCCAGAGACACAGTCTGAGCTACTTGAGAGGGGATCCTGTTAGGCCCTGTCTTGCTCCGCTCAGTCCTCTGCAATACATGTAGAGGTGAGATTTACTTTGTAGTTGTGATCTGAGAATTATTAGAGAACCTTTGCTACAGCTTGTATTCTTGGGTAAATCAGAAGGCAAATGTCCCACTTTGCTTGGTGACTCAGTGGTTGTGTCTGGAAGGCAAATAGATCAGGAGCAGGTAAAGTGACAGACGTGCCCCTGTCCTGAGTGTGGGACCATCTCCTGTTAGCTGATGCTGATAGTGAGGAGAGGTGACTCCAATAATAAATCCAAATCTGTGTCTTTTGCATTATTCTATTTTTAAATTAAAGGATACAAGACTGTATCTCCAAACCTTCTCCATATTTTATACCTGTGACTCCTCTTCACATGCTCTGCAGAGGAACCCTGTGAAACTGGGTCCTCCTCTCCCAGTTCTTTGTCATTCATGGTCTAATTTTGCACTGTGGCTTAATTAGAAGGTCTGGAGTTGTGCCATGAAATCAGGAACCCTGTGAAGCCAGAGACTGACCAGGGCTGTGCAAATGGATGGAAAAAGGTTTGCAAAGTGGAGACAGTTTCTAGACAAAGGCAGCATGCAGTAATCCCTGAAGAGTAAATGGAAAACAGATTACGTTTGTTCTCAGATCTGTTCAATAATGGAGCAGCAGGCAGCTGCTGGCCTGCCTCCCCCGGGTCCCTGGCAGGAGCAGACAGCCACTACATTATTAATTGTCTGCTGCTGGCAGTCCAGCGGGACGCAGCAGGGCTTCTGGAGAGGAGCCTGGTGCTTTGGGAAGCAGCCCCTTCCTCCAGGGCTCTTTTAATAAATGTGTCTTCTCTCCTGAAAACTCTTCCTCATAGCGTGCTGTCCACGTGGCTGTGCTGACAAGCACCGCTGTAGCCACAAGGCAGGGAGTTTTTGGGGTGTTCTTCATTTACTGTGGCACTGTAGCACCTCCCCTGCCCTGGGCATCGGGTACCACAGCCCACAGTGAAAGGGACTCTGCCTCAGAGAGCGACTGGACAAAGCCAAGACTGTAGCCTCATCCTGTGTGGGGGAAACTGAGGCGCAGTTACACTGGCATGTGGATGCAAAGCCCCTGGATGTACAACACACATCTTCTCTTAGTATTTCTTCTTGTTAGAGCTTGTCCTGGTCATTGGGAGGATGTCTGGGGATGGTCACTGTCGCAGGTGGTTTTTTAGCAGGGATGCACCAAGACCCCTTGTGGTTTTTTTACTGTTGCAGCTTTTAGGGAAGTGTTTCACTGCTCATGCCTCCAGGCCTCTGCCAGCCAATAGCTGCCTAAAGAGCTCTTTCTTGGGCCACTGTTTTTGCTCTTGTCACCAAGCTTTTCTGCTTCAGCTTATGCTTCCATGCCCAAAATTTAGTCAGTCACTTTGGCTGCAGGTGATTCTCAATCTGACCTGCAATGTGGTTGTGTCTTGGGTGAAGGACAATTCATTTCAAATCTCCAGTCTATAAGGAACATTAACTGCTTTATCTGTTTATCTTGAAACAATCCCTGCTGATCTTCCAGCCAAGGAGTGTACCTTGGCCTCTGCCCCGACCTTTGTGGGAGCACTGGGTGCTCACCTGATTTAAAAGCTCGCTTGTTTTAACCAAGTACATAAGTCATGCAGGGGAGTCTGTGACCCCAACATGAGCTTAATTATTGAGTTAAAGGTCAAATCACACATTTGGTGACTTTCACATTGTGAGCCCCAAAAACCAAAAAGCTTTACTACGAAGTGTCCAAACAGAACGATGAAAAATTATTGTAGAAACTGAGAACATTCCCTGGCTTTTTCTTTTCTTGTGTCCCTTTTTGCTTATGCACAGTCCCTGAGCTGCTAACAGTGGTATATTTGTGTGAAGAATTCTTAATTTCCCTTCCAGCTACTGCTTTCTTTTCTTTTTTATTTCTACTTTTTCAATATAATATCGCCTCACAGTGGCATACTTGATAATTTTTGCATGAAATTCTGGAAGATGCCTCCTGTGAAAGCTGGCCTTCTTTCAAGAAACTGCCTTGTTCTGGTATTTTTGTTTGTTTTGTTTAGTTGTTTGGGTTTGTTTTTTTTTTATTTTAAGTGAAACCAACAAAAGAAAATGTTATCTTTTCCTCTAGCACTTGGTGTAATTGGAATGTTGCTGTGCTCATAGTAGGGGTGTGGACTGCCTTGGATTTCAACTATACCCACGTGCATTTTTGACTGCTTCTCATCTAAGCAGTAGCTCACTTTTAGAAAAACACCCATGGATTTTTTTCCAGTTGGAAAAAAAAATAGTTTTCTTCTTCTGTATTTTAAAATTGGGAATGTTTTCCCTCTGAACAGGGATTTTCTTTCATCACTGTGCTCCTCTCTCATCGTGAAGTGACAGAGTATATCCTGCTGCCTTTAGCAGAACTGCAGCCAGAGGGGATCTGTTGGTATCCATGGAGAGAGGATTACACCAAAGAAAAGTGCTGGAGACCAAGTTATGGATGCCACCCCAGACGACTCAGAGGGGCAGTGCTTTGTCACCTGCAGTGAATGAAAGTTAAACCCCAAGTTCCAGGACACTTCCCACCAGAACAGGACAGGCCAATGTGTCCTTGAACACTGCAGGAGGTGACTCCAGACCTCAGGAGTCTGGGACTTACCAGACAAGATTTTATCTGCTCTTTATTTTGTTAGCCCTTTTTTTTTTTTTTTTTTTTAAATTGTTACCTTGGGTTTTTTTTTTCCTTTTCCTCCAGTCTGCCATCGTCTCTTGTGTCTGCAGCTTCCCTGCAATGGAAGGGGAGGCAGAGTCAGGCCCTTTTGTTAGAAGGGTAAAGAGGATCACTGACACCTCAAGGATGCTTGTGTCCTTGAAAGGGGTGTGCAAACCCATGAATGTCCCTGAACCCGAAGGCTGGATGATCCCTACTCCTTTTCTTTTCCTTACTGGAAGGGTGCAGAGTACAGAAATAGAAGTCAGAGCAGTTACACCCACTTAAAAATAATCTGCTGTTCTGATAAGCACTGCGTTAATGATATGATATGAAAGCAAGGGCCACTCATTATTTTCAGCTCTGCTCCCACCCTGGACAGATTACTGAGCCCAAGCAGGGACTTTTTTATGAACAGAAGAGATTTTTACACAACTCCCAGTCAACCCAGTGATGGGGAAGGGAAGAAGGAGGCAGCTCAAATGCTCAGCATGCTGCTGTGCATCTCCAGGGAGAAACAGTTAAATGGAGATGTGAGGGCTTGCCTTGCTTCACAAGGAAATAGTCTCTTTTATGTGTATCTTGCCTGTGTTGATATTTGAAAGCTATTTTGGGCCACAACAGCAAATTTAATCCACAGTTTGTTCTCTCTCTAAAGTATTGTACCGTAAAAACTCAGATCAATTTTGACAGCTCCAACTATTTAGATTGGAGAGGAAAGCCAAACAATGAATCACTCTGAATATTTACAGTTGAATTCATCCCAGGGTACCTGTACCCACCTCACTGAAATGAAAGCATTATCTGAGAGATAAGCAAAGGTTTGGAGGCTCCCAGCTGTTTTTCCAGCTTTCATGGAGTGATGTATCCAGGGCTGGGATGTGACAGGCAGTCCAGGGCTAATGTTGCAGAGGGGTTGATGAGTTCAGAGTGGTCCACACACTCCCTTTGGAAAGCTTGGGGATTTATGCTGCATTTGATCTGCTGAGAGTCAAAGCGCTTGAACCAGAGTAAATATAGCTTTCTCACTTCCCTGGAGCTGGCTGAAAATGTGAGAAAGTTGTGTTCGGAAATAATTATACAGTAGTCAATTTTCAATGGTCCACAGGAAAAAAAAGTCACAATGAAAAAAAGCCCTCACAGTAAGTTATTGAATGAATTCTCCTGGATATCTTATCATGTTATAGCCTGTGGCTATAACTTGATATGCAGGAATCAGTGTTCAGTTCTCAGCTCTGGTCCCTTCTTCCTGTGGTCTTTACCCAAGGTGCTCCCTTTCCCTCCTGTCTCAGATGGAAAATCTCTTTTCAGGTTTTTGCCTCTTGCCCATCATTGCAGCATCTTCCCCATTAAATTGATGGCAATTGCAAAGTCCTTTGCAGCTTTTATGGGCTTTGTAATACTTCCTCACAGGAAACTCAGCAGTCTATATTGGCTATCACTGTCATCCTCTGAAATATTGCTGTCATTCGCATATGTAACATGCCCAGTCCCAGAGGGGCTGCAGCCACCGTGCTAACTACAAATAAGTGCAGGGATTGTTTTGCTGTTAAAATAGCAGCTGTGTCCTGAGTGTAGAGAAGGAGCTGCATGGCCAAGTTACCAGCAAACAGCTTTTTGCTCACTTCTTGGATGAGGTGACCAGCTATTGGTCCAAGACAGGAGGAACAATTCCTTTTACAGGCTTTCTACCCCTAATGAGAGCAGGATGTGGTGATGTGCTCTCAGGGCTGGATTAGGTGCTGTACCCCTAGTTAGGTGTTAGGTGCTGTGATTTGCTGTGTGAATTTTTTCCTGTCCTCATTGTTCTGCTTCTGTTTCCTCTCCCAGCCTGTCCTTGTGTGAATCTCTTTGGGGTTACCTCTGTTTGTGTCCATCTTGAAGTGTGGCCCTCTGAGGTCTCTGATACCCAAGTACTTCCAAGCTCTGGCTTGAAGCAGTCATGTAAGGTCTTTCCAACTTGTCTCCCATGTGGCTGAAGGCACATCTGATTACAAAGCAGTGATTACAATGGTTAAACTGTGAACAGAAAGACTTGAGAGGGACAAGAGTAGCAAAGCTCCTGAGTGCTGTTCCCTTAATCTAGTGCCTGCCTGCAAATGCCAGGGATAGCACAGGTGGGACAAGAAGGAGCAGGGCACTGTGAGGGAAATAATGAGGGAGAGTGAGCGTGGCAGCTCAGATGAAAGGAAAGGTGGGGGGAATCCCTGAAAGCAGGGGTGAATTACTGCTCTGCTTGTTCTGCACTGTTTATGTGGGGAGAGGGACTTGTTTGACTTTCTGGTGTTGGTAGTTTATAGGAGCTCAAGTCTCACCTCTGCTCTAAAGTGCCAGAAGGGAGACATATACACATTACCAGGAAACCATAAAAAGTGCCAGTTAAGGTGCTGTCTCTCACACAGTGTGGAGGTGGGGGTGAGAGGAAGCATGAATGCACTGTGGGCTGAATGGAGCTGGAGGTGTTTGGATGGGGAACGGGCAGGGTGTGATCCCCCTCTGCAGACAGAGGGGCTGTGGCAATGCCAGCTGCAGGGTCAGGCTCACTAGAACCAGCCTTAGGGATGCTGAGGGTAGATGTTGCACAGGTGAATCCCTCCCTGGGGAGGGAATGCCTCATGCCAGCCACTGTGTCACTGACAGCTGAGTGTGGAGGCAATAGGACATGCAGCCTCTGCTTCTCCTGCTTTTCACACTCGGAGCATCCCCTCTCCTTGTAACAGGTGTGGAGTGGTGATGAGAGAGTGTCTTGTCTGTCACAGCCTCAGCAAAGACAGCAAGTGAGCCTGGGACTCGATGGCAGAAGCTGGTCCCCTTTTACCTTTCCACTTGGCCCACTGCTGGATTCACGGGGATCTCATGTGCTTTCCTGTGCCCTCCCAAAGGCAGCTGGAGAGAGGCAAAGAAGGGACAGACTTATCACTGTCCCTGGGAGCCTTCAGCCAGCACTGAAACTTGCAGTGCCATCAGCAAAGGGCTAATTGCCTGGAGCAGGAGCAGAGCAGGATGGGAGCAGTCCTGTGGATGGATGTCCCCAGGTCACAGTGCCTTGCAGGGTGGCATGGCTCCCTCACAATCTCAGTGTGCCAGGCAGCTACTCTGAGCAGTGCTCACTGATGCTGGCATTGCATCCAGGGAAGAACCTTGCTGTGTGGAGAGTAAACAAAATGCTTAATTTACAGCCATTGATTTATCGTGCTGTTTGCTGAAATGATATTACAGTTGGCTGCAAACTGTTTTTCATCCTCTGATAGCGAGCTTCCATCACAACAGTGCTGCAGAAGCTTTTGCTGCCCACCGAGAGCGATGCCAGCAGGAGGCTGGGGAATGCCAGCTGCAGCTGGAGAGGAGGGGTCACAGCCTCAGCTGGCACAAGCCAGGGTAGCACTGCACCAGCTGGCATTTGCCCACGCCTGGTTTGCTGCACTGGAGGGATCCGGTCCTTGCACTAGCACAATAGTGCTTTGCAGAGTGAGGACTGAGGAAATTCGGTTTAACTCCTTTCTGCTGACAGATATTGAAAGAAAATAATTGTCCTGAATGCAAAGAAACCTTGAGGAAGAGAAATTTGCATTTCTTTTGTTCAGTAGGGGTTCTCTTTCTAAGGTTCATGGAGAGACCTGCTCGGTCCATGCCTTGTTCTGTATTTCCAGTTTAGCCTGCCTATCATTGAGGGAAGGACTACATGGCCAGAATTTTTTGTTTCTGGTGCCCTCACCACTGTGGAATCCTAAACCTCTGGTCCACGCGGTGCATACAAATTAAATAAAGAAAAAACCCAACCCACTGTGTGTGGTTGGTGATCAAAGGTAGGGAACTTACAGCCCAACAGGCATTTAAAACAACAATTGAAATTCTCATTGATCTTTTATCATTGCTGGCTGAGCCTGCCAGCTCTCTGGAAAGCTGTGGTCTGTGTGTTACATTTATTGTGGCTCCATTTGTGACAGTTTCTTGGAGAGAGGCAGGGAGCTCATGGGGCAAACACTGGATGGTGGCCAGAGGAAGGCAATACACACCAGGAAGATGCTACAACTCATTCAGTGTAATTGTAGCAGCAGAAAAACAGTGGTGGTGGGAGGAAAGCTTGCTGAGGTCAGTGATGAGAGATGACTTGGCAAACAAGGTCTAATTTGGAGGCTGTTTCTTCTCCCTCTCCCTGCGTGAGCATTACCCAGGTGTGTGGGTCTCTGAAATGTGCTCTTCTGTAATGTGACAGATTTGCCTTGAAAGTCTCTGTAATAGATACCTTGGAGACAAATGGCTTTATCCTTCGAAGCACTCAAGGCTGGGTGCTCAGGGGAAGCTGAGCCTTGAGTTGCAGCTGTATTCACTGAGCATTCTCCAGGCAGGTGGGCAGAGGCTGCCCTCCTGTGAGTGAAACTGGGGGACTGGCCAGTCAGAACCCCCTGCCAGCCCTGCAAACTGGTGACAGCTCAGTGCCAACAACCCCAGCCAGGAGTAACTGTGTTCTGCTGCTTTTTCTGGGTCTGGGAAAACTGGGCTTCACCCAGGAACTGATGGAGAGTAACACCTGAGCATGGGGTTGTCCCTGGTGAATGGCGGGGGGCTGGAGGGCAGGCAGACCCCTTCCCTCACTCCCTGCCTGTTGCCTGCAGCCTGCAGACTGTGCTGAATCAACGTGTGGGTGGATTTATCACTGGGGCAGGATGCTACCTTGGCATTTAGTCCTGCAAACCTCAACTAGATAAATTACCTTGTTGCCTGTCCCTGTCGGTCGCTGTGTGGGGGAGCAGAGAGGCAGCAAATGTCTCCTCGCCTGTCAGAAAGGGCTGCTGTGAGCCAGCACCAGCAGGGCTCCAGAAAGCTGCTGTCCCCTCGATGCCTTTCCCTCCCTGGGAGGCAGGTTCATTAGGTGGAGAGGCTTTGTGGCAGCAGGGAGCCTGGCTGCTGCAGAGAGAGGATTGCCTGGCACTCGGCTGTGCCGTGCAGGCTGCTGCTCTTAAATCTCTGCCCTGTTAAACGGGATTGGCTTGTCTGAGAGCAGGCAAAATGCCCTCCTAGCACATGGGCATTAGTGAGAGAGGCTGAGGCTGCCAAGACATCATTGCTGATCATTAAGTGTGTTTATAAAGGCAAGGCCAGGAGCCAGGCAGGCCCTACTGATCCAGCCCTGCTGCTGCAGCAGAGCCAGTGGCGGAGGATGAAGCCTGGGTACTTCTTCCCCCAGCTAGATTAATTTATAAACTAGAAAAGCCTGATGTGAGTCAGGTCTGAGCACTGGCTATGCTGGCAGCATTCCTCACTAAGCTCCTGGGGAGTGCTGGCCATGGCCAGAGCATGGACAAGGTCCTGGTGTCCTCTCAGGGGACAAGGCTGTGCTCACAGCGTGGCACAGGGCAGCAGAGAGGTGCATTTAGCCAGTGCAGAGATCCTCTGCCTGCTCATTGGTATGTGCAAAGTTATTTCTCATGTCTTTGCAAAAAGGCAGGAAAAAGCACTTGTTTGCCTCTGTGGCTGGCAGTGGGAATCAAAAGCTCCTTGGTGAGGAGGTAGCGTGGCTCTGTGCTAACATCTGTGAGTGATGGATGGCACTCGCAGAAAAGGTGTCACAACCCATCACCTGCCTGCATCGTGACAACAAAGGGGCTGTTCTTCCATGCCTGTCTGCTCTGGCAGTGCTTGCACACATCGTTCCTGAGGTTGAGATCATTCAGGCTGGAATAACTTATAAAACATCAGTGTACCTCTGGGATTTAAACTTCTCTTTCTCTGCAGCCTTAAAAGGAAGGAGCTAAAGGCAGGATACACAGACTGATGAAAATTACTGATTTTATTCACTATTTTTACCACACGTTTTTTTCCCGGAATAAAATTGTATCTGGGTGATTTAATAATTTTGAAGTATTCTGGGCGGGGATGCAGAGCTGAGATACAGTCTGCACTCAGCACTTTAGAGAACAGAGTTGTATTTCTGGTGTCTAGGGACTAGTTTAGGATTGTGACTTTAGCTGATTAGACAAGTGGCTCCAACACATTGCTCCTACCTAATTTTCTTCACATTTCTCATAGCATTTTTTTTCTGCAAGCAATGTAATATAAGCAGGTTGTATTCTGCTCATTTCTATGAAGTGAATTTGCAGAAATGAGACTGAAGCACAGTGATGTTTCCCCATACCCACCTGAGCAGTCAAGGCAGACAGTATTTGCTGTACTTCAAGCATTTGGGGATGGAATGGGGCCAAGCATCTTTCCTGGCAAAGTGAATTTCTTCTGGTAGAGCCTTCTGGGATGCCAGGATCTCACTAAAACTTCAGATCTCCTAATTTGCGTTAAAAGAAATAGAAAAAAATAAACTCTGAGACTGATGTTGGCTTAGGTTAAGCTGGATGGTAGATTTTGGGCAAGTGGGCTAGCAACTCGGGAATCCAAGACAGGTGACCAGCCCAACTTCATGGGCTCCCAGCCCAAACCCAAGCTGTCATTTCCTCACTCCTCTTGCATGTGCTGTGTTTTGTCACAGCCTCTGCTGCTGAGCTGCCTTTAACACTGCTGCTTCAGAGTGAATGCCTTGGCCTCTGCAGGGGGCAGGTGAAATATATGTTCCTCAAGAGATGCTTGCCGCCAGCCACCTTCCCTGAAGGTGGACATTTGTTATTATCCCAGGAAGGCGAAGGATGTGCTGCTGCGGGATGTAATTCACCCCAGCAGAAGCCTCCTGCCTCATCCCTGTGCTGTGCCAGACGAACAGTTAGCTCAGTCCTTGCTGTAAACCCGGAGGCTGAACCCTCAGCCTCTCCTGGGTGGCATCGAAGCAGGGCAATGCCCTCTTGTGCTGGCACTGGCTGAGGTGACAGCACCCAGGGTGTGCCTCAGTCTGCCTGGTTCTCAGAGCCACCCCTGGAGCAGGGACTAGTCAGGATGATGGAAACTGAAAACCTTTAGGGCAGGTTCCATTGGGATGACCATTCCTGCATGTCTGAATTACATTTTAAAGTGTGGCTTAAATGAATAACTGAGGTCAGCACTCTTGCTCCACGATAATCTCTGTGTCTGCTTGATTAGTGGATAGCAAAACTATTGACTAGGAGATAATTTTTTATCACATTGGTGTTTGGTTTGTTTTTGTTTTTTGTTTTTTTTTCCCCAAAAGTCTGGGCCTGTGGATTATCCTGGCTCTCTCAAGGGCAAGGAGTTTCTCACGTCCTTGAGAGTAAATGCCAAACTGCTCAGGCTTGGCTGCAGAGTTGGCTTTATTTGCCAAGGACTTCAGAGCACGCCTGAAGAACAGAGCAAGAGGGAAGAGAGAAAACAGACAAGTAATTTTGACACACTTTAGTATTCCTGGCGGTGCTGCTGCCATCAGCTGTTCTATCAGCTTTCACAGCCCATGCTATAATTAAGATCTGTCAACACTGATAAAAGGGAGAACATTCAGTCAACTAATTAAGTATCGCTTTAATACTCTAATATTTAAATTCAGGTTCCTAAATCAGCAGAATAATAAAATGTTTTATGTCTGCTTAAATGGCAAGGGAACAGAATGTGAATATCTCAATAGTGGATTTAATTATCAATCTGTCTTTCCCCCACGGAGCAGAGAAGGTCTCGGTGCTGGTGCAGCAGAACCAGGATCCCTGGCAGCTGTAGGAGGAGAGTGCAGAGCTGGCTGGAGAGCAGGCCCTGAGCTGGGGAACCCCAGCAGCATGGCTGGGGTGGCCAGGGCTTAGAACCAACCTGGCTGGGGTGCAGGTGTTTGACTGCAGTGTTGGGAGATATCCTTTCCAAATGTGCCATGGCTGGTGACGGCTCTGCACGCTGAGGAGGGGACAGTGAGGCACAGACACGGATCAAGGGGAGCATCTGGAGCTGGGATGCTTTGGTGTATTGTCCGTGCCTCCACGTATGGGAAAAGAGCTGAGCAGGGAGCAGTTTTTAAGTTGAGCAAATGCTTCAGCAGGCTGGGCTTCAATATTACCTTTCCTTTGTCCTTTTTGTGTTAGCTTGCTGTGAATATTTTAGTGAGCACGTTTACTGGCAGGAGTGCGTTCATGTGGAAGGGAAATATTTGTTCAATTAATCTCCAAGAGGACTGCAAACTGAGATATTTGAAGTATTTGCAGTAGAAACTTGATGGTGACTGCTGCACTCATCCTGGCAAGGAACACAGGCAGCCAAGCAGGTCCTGAGCACCATTAAACAGAGCAGGGCAATCAGTTTAATGGGCTGTGGTGAGGGGGCTGCTGCTAATGATGGCTCAGGTCTGGTGGGGAGCCCTGGCCAGGCAAGATGCAGGGCCTGGAGTTCTTTTAAGATGTAAAGTTGTTCTCAGAAATTACATGGGATGGAAAAAAGACTTGGGGGAGAAAAAAAAATCAATTTGGAAAATCCAGCTCTGTTCACACATAATTTGCAAACTGGAAAAGAGGTGAAATTCATCAAGGAAATGAATCGTTACAAATGATTTGCTCAGCTGTTGTAGGGAGACGATTTATGAATATTGATCTATTTGCAATTGTGAATAA
The DNA here is from genome assembly GCA_013396955.1 of Regulus satrapa. NCBI lineage: Eukaryota > Metazoa > Chordata > Aves > Passeriformes > Regulidae > Regulus > Regulus satrapa. The sequence continues at coordinate 769,326 of VWZN01000032.1, forward strand.
CTCCCTGTGGAAGCTGTGTGCTGTAGAAGTGTTGGGTATCTGAAATCGACTGCGAAAGTGCATTTTTTAACACTGCAGTTACTCCAAAAGGCTTTAGTCAAGATTGCAGCCTCCTTGTGCTGTTATTTGTAGAGGTTACTGCAGGAATGAATGCTTGGCCAAAGAGTTTTCAGAAAATACTCTGACTTCCATTTTCCAGCAGGGCCCCTGGAATAAAAATGATTTGCCCAAGGTCAATTAAAGCCTGTAGCAGGCTTTGGGAAATAATCACTGTTTATTTTGGTTTCCTTTGGTTTGTGGGAAATAGTCCCAGAGCAGGAATTATTGGCATGTCTGCTTCAGAAACCCAGCTTTGCAAAACTGAGGATTTTTATCAGAATGCTTGTTTTGAGGAGGTGGTGTGAAATCCTGTGTAATTCTCTTGCTCTGCAGGAAATGGAGTGTGGGTCACCCCCAACAGGCAGCTCAGCTGCTGGGAAAGTGTGGGAAGGTGGGATGGATGCATCTCACCCACAGGGTAGGCATGGGCACCTTCAGGAGTTATTTTCAGCTGAGCAGTGAGGGAGAGAGCATCTCTGGAGCAGAAATGCCACCGAGGATTTCCAGTACAGCACGGGTGTGCACCTCGAGGGCTGTTACCATTCCTCCTCCTGGAAGCTTCATTTCACAATTATTCTGTGGGTGCCCTTACTCTGTGACTCTGGCGTGGTGCCTCATAGCAGGTGATTTTCTGTTCTGCTGCCCAGTCCTGAGCATGCCACTTGCTAAGTGAAAAGAAACGACCAGCAAAAACATGGATTATTTGTTTTAAAGTAGAGAAATGTGGCAATTTCATACCCTGCAGTTCCTTCCTGACAACTCATCCTCCCGCATCACATTGCGGTGAGTGACAGCAACCAGAGGCTATTCATAAGGGTGGCATCTCCACATGTAATAATCATAATTACATGAAATAATAACTATCTAAAGGGCAGCACAGTGAGTGACAAGCCAGAGAATATACCTTGACACCTGCCAAAGATGTACTAAACACACAGAGAAATTTTCCCCAGGATCCTGTCACTTTGTCAACTAACAGAACCAGCCAGAGTTAATAAAATTACTCCAACAAAGTCAGGCAGGGCTTTTTCCCTTGCTGTCAGAGCCTCAGGTTCACAGAATCATTGAGGAGCCTGCTCTAGGTCTGGCAATGATCTTGTCGTTACTATTTCTGGCTGTAATTAATTGGAGAAGTTTCTCTTCATGGAGTTTAAGCTGATAATTATTAGACATAGTAATTGATAAAGTGCAGGTGGCAGCAGGCTTGAGGGACCTGGCTGAAAAACCCCAAAACTTGGAAGGTTTGACATTTCCTTTGTTACTATTGCTTCTGATATTTAATTCTACCTGTGTGTAAGGGCTAGACCCTGGGATGTGGAGTCCTGCATGGCAGCTGATAACACTTTGAGACTTTATCCTGAGGTGCAACAGCAGGTGATCTTATACTGTGCAGTGTCTCATCCCTTGTGTAAAGCAAGCATGGAAATTGTTGGGAGAGACCCCCTTCCTTGACAAAATGGTAATGGAAAGGCAGGAAAGGGGGATAGGAGTGGGAACGGTATGATGTGTGTGGATAAAATGTGGACCATTCCAACTAGAGTTAAGGGTATTGTGTGTGTGTGTCCCCAGAACCTGTTTTTTAATAACTCGTCTGCAAGTTATCCCAATTAAAATGAAACAAAGCCTGTTGGCTGAGTGCAGATCTCCCTGCCCAAACTCCCCGGCTTGTGTTGTGGGTGGGTTTGGAACAGATATTCCCAGTCACAAACACCTAACAGGAGCCATAACCTTGGAGGTGGGACTGTGCTTCGCTTCCAGAGCACGGGGAGCACTGCAGGAATGGAAGATGCAGGGCTAGTTTTTTCAAGGCTCATTATAATTAGATTATGTGCATTCTGAGTGTCTCTCTAGTGCTGTTCTTAGACACTTAAATAACAATTAGGATTGGTGGCAGGGCTATTTTTGTTCACTGTGGCTGTGAGACGTGGTGTTTGACCATGTGTTATATTGCCTGGCACGCTCCCTCATTTCCTTGCTTCCCTGTGTGCCCAACCTTGGCCTGTTTTTAGGTACATGGAGGAGCAGCATTGTCCATACACCACGAAGAGAGAGGCACCTGTGTGCCTGGTGTGGGTGTCAGACATCACAGCTGTGAAGCAGCACACGGATGAAGTTCCCGCGAGAGGTTTATTTATACTCCTGGCGGGATGCACCAGTGGTTTCCATGGGAATGGGAAGGGCTGCACAGTAGGACTGCTGCTCTTATTGCACATGATAGAGAGCTAATGGGGAGGGCTGCAGCCTCCCCAAGCCCTCATTAATCCAGCCCCCTGCCAGCTTCTCAGCTCTCCAAACCCTGCACAGCCCTGATCATGGGCCGTGAGGTGAGAGGTGCAGTTTTTAGAAAACAAATGCATGTTCCCATGGCTGTGATGGAGTAAAAATTAATTTTCTGTGCACCCTTTTTGGGGGTTATCATTTTTGGAGAGCAGAGGCAAGGAGGGTTTATATGTTTAGTTTTCTTCCCATAATGAAAGTTCTGTGGGGAAAATCAGAACTGCAAATGGAGTTTGCTTTGTTATCACTGGGTCCCGCCACTTTGTGGCTACCCAGAAAACCCGGGGGGAGAGCACAGGTGAATTTGGCATCAGCTGCCATGTGCTGGGGGAAGTTGTTTGTCCTCCAGAGTAGCAGAATTTGCTGGCCGAATCTTGCTCCTGGGTTACATTCCCCGCAGGCATTTCCCAGGTCTGTAGCAGAATCTGCCCATGCCTGGTTTGCAGGAAAGCATCTTAGAGGGAAGAAGTGGTCCTGGGTGGCCACAAGCTGGACTGTTCTCCTCCAAATGCAGTGGCTGTAACACCTCCCCTCTTGGTTGCCTTGGAACTTTTGCAGTCAGCACCATCCCACAGCTCAGGCTGGGCTCCATAGAGGGGTTGGGGTGGCTGCACCTCACCCAGCCAGGAGAAGCAGCTCTCACTTCTCCTTGGATAGCCCTGGGGGGCTCTCAGGTTTAGCATCTCTGAGGTGGTGTCAGCCAGGAGAAAAATCTCAATGACTCCCCATTTCCTCGGAGGGCAGGGATTTCTGGGGGTGTGTGGGTTTCCTGAGCCTCTGAGTGCCATCTGCTGGGCGAGGGGCTTTGGTCTGGGGGCTGTGGCTGCAGAGAAAAAATCCACGGGGAAACAGAGATTGGCAGGGAGAGGCCAAGGGCTGTTAATAATACAGTAGGTAGAGGAAAGCAGAGGATAGAACACACCAGAAATTGCATTCAGACAACATAGATGACAGTTATTTTGATTTGTAAATGCCTACCTAGTTGGAAAAGCTGCCATAAATAATACCCAGCTGTCAGGCTGTCCTGATCTGCAGGCTGTGTGCTCAGGCGTGGTACTGATGGGGGGCTATATTTTTCTCAGTGTACATACAGGATAAACACACGCTCTGCCTGCACATGTTTGTCATTGAGAAATCCCTGCTGCACCTGCCGTGTTCAGTCACTTGAGTCTTCAAAGGCAGCGCGTTGTTGAATTTAATTCTTTTCCTTATATAATTTTCCGTCTTTTCCCTCATCTAGGGTAAGAAAATCCCTCATCCCACAGCTCTGCTTCTGTTGTAGCACAAATTGGCTGCTTACTTTGGCTTTGCTGGAGCAGGTGGCAGTCTCTGGGTACCCAGTACTGCACTGCACCACACGTTTCTTCTCTCCAGGCTGGGGAAGCACATAAACCTGAGCCATTTCCAGGAAGGTACTTGGCTCCTGCCAAGATTTCATCTGTTTTTTGGATAAACAGAGCACTTCAGGGCTATCAATATTTATGGATTAATGGGTTTGAAGGCCGAGAGGGAGCGTTTATCATTATCCACTCTGCCCAGCGTAGGCTGTGGAGGAGCAGCAGCCCACCTGCACCAGTGTCTGTAGGCAGTGCAAACAAAACCTTGCTTACTGTCGATCTCAGCTGCAGTTTGGGGTACTGGGATCGATTCCTTGATTGGAGCAGGAGCCAGCAACAAGGACAAGTGTTTCCTGGGTGAGGTTTGCCTGAATTTAAAGTTGCTGGCCCTTGATGTGATGAAGGCAAGCTGCCTCCCTGAAGGACCTGCTCACACCAGCAGCACAACCACCCATCAAACTCTCCTCAGAGCTGCCAACTTTTTTTCCCAGGGAGCAGCAATAACCTGCAACCAAAACAAGGCTTCTGTCCAACAACATCAAAGGGTTTCTGAAAGTGCCTCCTGAAGGCGCTGGTCAGTGAGCTGAATTTATGTTCAGGTAGTTGGGGAGCAGAGAGAGTGAGGAGGATTTTTGCTTTTCCCCATCAGCTCTGAAAATGGCTCAACAACAAGTCCAGCACCCTGAGACAGTCACCTTAGCTCAGCTGTGTCCTGTTTTTAGAATCCCATAAATAAATAGCTGAAAAGTCACCTGAAGGTTTGGGAAACCTTTGGGGGTAGCCCTGGATTGATTTATAGCCTCCTGTCAAGAACCACATGATATTCATGGCTATGTGTGGCTTTGCTTGGATATTTGACAGAATTCTGCTTTGCATTCTGGACTCAGACAGATTTGCAAGAGAAACCAGGGGGAGGCAAAGTCTGCAGCTTGAACTGAGCACGATTTTCACCTACCCTGGGAGAGCAAAGCTTCTGGGTGTTTTGCACAACTGTGACCTCCACTCAGAAGGAAATTTCCCTGTTGAGGATGCACAAATCCTTTAACAGTCCCTCCACTCTAGGTGCAAACTGCTACCACTAAATGTCGCATCCTGAAAATACATATTGCACTGTGGTTGTGTTGTGTTTTGTGCCCTGTTTCAGCTGCCCAGCCCTCCTGGGATCGCCAAGCAGAATTTGCTGTTAAATCAGTGTCTTTGTATTTCCTTTGCCCCGTGATTGATCTGTCTCATCGTGTCACAGAACTATATATAGCTTCTCCCTGCCGGCCGATGGAGTGGCTGCTTCTAGCCGTGTCACCTCAGGTCGGATTAATTAACCCTGACATCATCCATTTTCATGGACAGAGATCCCATTCCCCGCTGCTTGTCAACAGAAGCAGCTTAGGGGTGAGTGCAGGCGGGAGGCGATGAGGAGGCTGTGTAAACACCATCGCTCTGCACTGAGCCAAGGCATTTCCAGTGCCTACTTAAAAGAGCAGAAGCCAACTTTTCATCTCCTTGTTTTTCTTAGGGCTTAGCAAGGAACCAGTAAGTTTGCAGCAGCTCTGATTACAAATATTTGCTCTTTTCTTTGGCCCCCGGTGACTCTGCTGTTGGCTTGGTGACAGCGTTTATCCAGCGCCGGTGCTCCAGCACTTGGCTGTGCTCTCCCAGGGCCAAGCTGTGCCCAGTGCCTTGCAGGAAGAGGGAGGCTGGGATTTCCTTTGTAGGGGCTGTTTTGGGTGCAGTGTCAGCTGGGGAGCAGAGGCTGAGGAGCCTGGAGTAGCCGCCAGCTCTGCCAGGCTGTAATTGCTCTGCCAAACCTTCTGCAAGGGTTAAGGGCACAGGGCGGGACGAGGGGCAGCTCCAGCTCTGGAGCACCCCTTTGTCAGTAGGATCCCTCCTGTGCAGCTGGAGCCTGCAGCACAGCTGCTCTGCCTCCTGGGTCACAGCAGCGGCTCAATCTTGTGCTGCTCATCTGTGCTGGCATTGAGCGGCCTCTTTGGAGAGCAAAAGAAAATCTGTGCAGTTGCAGGGGAAGCTCAGGGATTTAGATCTGGGTTGGTTTGCTGAGTTGACCCTGGCTTGTCTGGTTGACCTTGGAAAAACTGCTCTAGCTGACCCTGGTCTGGCATTACTAAGCTGTAGCTGTGGCTTCAGACCTTCAAAAATAAATGTGTGTGTTTGGTGTGTGTTGTTGTTGTTGTGTTTTTTTTGTTTTTTTTGTTTTTTTTTTTTTTGGCTGGAATATCATATTAATGGAAGCAGAAGTGCTTCCATTTTATTAGAAAATACTGCTGAAGGATGGCAGTGGGAGAGAGCATGAGAGATTAAGTCTACTCGTGGACTGGATCAGAGTATGATATTTTGTCTCCCACTGTGCTACCAGCTGTATTAGACGAAAATGTCAGAAATCCTGCAGCAGGCAATTACAGCCCGATGTGGGCTGCTGATGCCTGACCTCGGGTAGCCTGAGCTTGGTTTCTATCTTGAAACAAGGAGTCTTTCTCCCAAAGCTCTTTGCCTTATGCTGTCTCATTAAAAGTCTGCAGTGCCTTTGTGTCCCTCGGTATGACCCGTGGAAAAGCTGGGTATGGAGGGCAGAAGGAGAGAGCTCAGCAGTGGTACTGTGGGCCTGTGTCAGCTCAGAGCACTCCCCTTGCTGTGCCTCTCCAGCATCTTCCTTTTCCTCAGGCTGCTGCACGTGAGATTTATTCATCCAGCCTCCACAGGATGCATTAGCTCTGCATTTTTTTTGGCTGGAATATCATTTTGCTACTTCATGCTAATATTTTGTGAACTTCACCAGGCCTGCTATTTTTCTTCGATTTCTCTTTGCAACACTTTCCATTCTGGAATGATCTGAACTTAATTCGTGTGCCATTTGCTCTGTGTTCTACTTTCAGCACATTAATAAAAATAATTTAAATTGTATTAGGCTCCAGACAAATCCCTGTAGTATCCCCTGAGTATTTCCCTTCAAGCTGATGCATTTCTGGTCCTTATTTTTCCTTTGTTCCTTGTGCTTAAGGCAGCTTTATACAGGGATGGAGGTTTGTGTAGCTGAGCCAAACTGGAAGCTGGTGAGTAATAAAAAATTGCTCTGCATTTTTGAAGCGAGGAGTAGAGTATAATAGCCTAAGTGAAAACAGCCATGAGGAGAGGGGATGGCTCATGCTGCAGTCGCTGAGTACTGAAGGTATCACTCCAGCACAGTTCTGTCCCTTTATTGCTGGCTCCACGTGGCCACGAAGGAGGGCAGGGAACCACTGAGCCTGTGCCACCACCACCCCTGAGTGTGGAGAAGTATATTTCTCAGTCTGCATGTTTTCTTTATTTTTACAATGTACTGCACGGAAAACTATTACACCTAATTTGTTCTGGATTCCTACACAAGCAGCATCCAGATATCACTTGTCACCTTGGGGATAGCAGATGATACACAACGAACCAGCAGCAGTGTGCTTGGGTTGAAGGGCCTCATGCTCATATGTTTTGTCTTCTTTTTGTTTCTAAATGTGACTTGCAGAATAAAACCACACCGATTTTAAGCAAGTGCTTCCTTGCACAGATCTGTTTTGGTTTAAAACATTAGGTGTGTTCCTTTAGCGGATCAACGTTACTTTGCTGATCTTCTGATGCAGTGCCAGTAGTGTTTATTTTTTCAGCTGAAATTATTTCCTCAGCAGATTTGCTTTAGAGAGGACACTATGCATATCTGGTTTAAAACTAAGCTAATCTAGCTACTGTTCTCTTCTGGCAGATATCTTGCAGATAGGGAACAATATTATTGGAAGGCAAATGCTCATTTCCAAGCCATCTTAGAAGTATATCAAAATCTTTATGAATGAGGCTTGAAGCAAATGAACTTTAAAATCCTGGGTTTGATTATCTCAGAGAATCCCTGCTGAAACTAATAAGGCAGCATCATGCAAAAGTCATTCTAGCCTCAATGTTACCAAGTATTAATTATTGTTATCTCTTTGCTACTGATAGCAGTAGCTGCAGCCCTGCAATTTAGCTTTCCATCAGAAAGAATGGTATTGGAACAAAACTAAACAATAAAGTCAATATAAACATACCAGATCTGAAAGAAAAGCTTTTGTGGTGTGCTGTGATTCCTTCCCCAAGCCCCAGCCTGGTGTGCCTCTGCTTTAAAGTGGCTTTAAACCCTCCCAGGGAGCAAACTGCTGCTGCTGCTCCCCTTGGAGAGCCCTTCCTTGGGCTACTGGGGGTGAGGAGAGGCCAGAGGGTGGGCGACTGCAAAGTTTGAGGTGTCTTTTCAAGTCTTACCATGTGCAGCTCGGATGACTTTGTACAACAGTGACATCTGGTGATACCCATCAATATTTACTGTTTCACTCTGCTTTTAAAGAGGGTGGAGTTAAAGCCTGCTAAATTCCTTATTGCTTGAGAAGTCAGTCAGAGCAAGGCACTTGGCGGGGCTGCTCCTGGCAGCCAGCTTGCCCTGGATTTGGCTTGAGAATGTGGGTCCTTCTTGGACAAGGACCATAGGAGGTGATGACATATCTTTCCTCTTTCCTAACTCAATATGGCTTTGCCTTGCTCCTTGGTTTGCACTGTGGATGTGCAAAAGGGGAAAAGGAAGCATTTCCACCAAATGGTGGTGGAGAATGTTTGCTGACCCATCTGTCCCCTCTGGAAGTCTATGTGACTCAAAGGTGTGTATTTTTTCCTCTTTCCTTGCTAGCATTTGTTCAAATTAACACAGTTTTAAAAAATGTTTCAGTGGGTAGATTTAAATATGTGAATTGCAGGAAAGAAATCAGGTTATTCTCCCCTTCAGGTGGTGGCTGGACCACCTCCCAGGATCTGTACTTACCTGAACACTTGATGAAAAAAGAGAGTTCTGCTCCTCAGGGCAGGGACTGGGTACTCTCCTGTGCTGCATCAAGCACTTAAATGATGCTTAACAAGAACTAATAAGAAAAACGATGGTTTGCATGTGCACACATGGGGGACAGCAGGAGAGGTCTGTGGTGAGACCGAACTCAATTTCTTTGTTATTAGATATTATATATGCACAATAAGCAGCCTCGGTGTGATTATTCCATACCTATTTCTTTCCAAATAACTAAATCACCCCTTGGAGAGCAATAGGAAGATAATGTTTTCACACCATTAGTCAGATGCTAAAATACCAACACAGTTTTTCTTTTCTCTGGTAATGTAAAACTAGAAAAAACAATTAAACAGAAAGGTAACACCTCGTATGCTGTCCAAGGAGGTTTTTCTCAGTTCTGAACACTTTGTTATAGGTGAAAGCTGCAGCCCCTGTATGTTTGTTCCCAGAAAGTCCTGATTCTTCAAAGGAATCCAGTTATGGTTGGACTCCTCACAGGGATTCCCTGTAAAAGCTTTTCAGTGAATTTTTAGCAAGGACCAGAAACCTTCAGGCTTGCTTGGGGGAACATGGGGAGAAAATTGATGCAGCCTCTTCCAAGAAACTCCTCATTTATGAGAAGTCTGTCCTGCTGCGAGCTCTTGAGCTCCAGTTTATGTCTCTGGCCCCAGTTCAGCTTTCCTGAGCTGGGTTAAGGTACTTTGGCAGCGCCCTCTGGGCTCCTCTGCCATCTGCAGCACCGAGGGACAGCAACTTTTTGTACAAGGACCCCTTGTACCTGGATTTTCTCGGGAGCCTCCAGGAGCTGCTGCTGCTCCTGGGCCTGTCCCACAGCCTGTGCCTCCCTGTATTTCATCTCGGTAAACCCACTGCTAGGCTGGAAACCAAAAGTTCCCTCATAGTCCCTCAGGGATCCTTATTGACTTTTATGGTCTTTAAAAGACCTCTGCATGGATTTGTAATCATTCTACGTGTACGCTGAGAAACACTAACATAACTGGTAATTAATTTGTTTTAATTGTTTTTATATAATCCCCGCGAGCGACCTCATGTTTTGTTTTGCATCTGTTATGTTTCTGACTCAAATTTTAATGCCTTAATGGGAACAGTGCCAACTGCTGTTACTCTGAGCTATGAGCAATCTCCTGGCACACTTCCAGTCCTTTATTGTGGAACTAACTATACAGCACTGTAATTTAACTAGCAAAATGTGGCAAATCACTATTATTAATAACAATAAATCTATTTCTGCAGGTTGACAGCATTAAAATAACAAATTATTCTGCAAGGAAAGCTGGTAATTTTGGGTGCTTTCCACTGTGATCATTGCAGAAGTATAATATCCATTATTAAGAGCCTTTTGGTGTCTGATGAAGGAGCTGTTTGCACATGACAGTGCATCAAGCTACTTACTATGGAGGAGGATACAGAGGCCTTGACCATGGCTATTTCAGTAATTCATCATTTTAATTTAAATGTTAATGGCAGGATGGGGCAGGTTAGGGAAAATTACTTGCTTCCCCTGCTTACCATTCCCACTTTTTTAACAATCTTGTCTCATTCAGTTAGTGAAATCTTAAAGCCCAAGATCTTAATTTCTGCTCCTCTCTTCCCTTCACTCTCTCCATTCTTGACTCCACAGTGCCCTGCAGCTCCCCAGGGTTTAGCTGTGTGCTTGGTTTGGGCGAGAGTTCCCCTGTGAGGGCAGTGCCCAGCAGACATTGGTGGGGTAGGCACTCTGGTGAGCTTAAACAGCAGATAAAATACTGTGGAAATGAATATCTGCCTCCCAAGGTGTGGGCACTAAAGCGTCCTTGTAGAGTCTGTTTGCAAAGTTATTTGTCTAAGAATTTAGACAAATACCCAGGGGTTTTATTAATTTTCTGACTATTATTTCAGGATGGGTTTTATCCAAACCACATCAGGTAACGGAGAGACTGTTACTGGCCTTTGCCTTAGCCCTTTTGCTCATTTGTAGAACTCTTCCAGCTGTCAGTAATGAAGAGGGAATGTGAGACAGGAGTGCCTGTTGCTGCTTTCTGCCAGCTGATGAGTGCTCCCTTGCTCTGCGAGCTCACCCAGCCTAAGTGGGCAGGTGTCCACAGGGGCTGGAGTGGAACTGTGCTGGAGACCTGCCCAATGTCTTCTGCAGTCTGTCATCTGCTGTCAGCTACTCTCTAGGTGATACCAATAAACTCCTCTGCAGCTTCAGCAGGGGTTACTGCTCGTGGGTAACACGGGTGAGCTGTAACTCACAGCTCTTCAAAATCCAGCCTCAGGCAGGGCAGCATATGCTCAGAAACACGTTGAGAAGAAAGGGGGCAAGGGAAAAGGTCAGCAAGAATAAATATGTAATGTGGCGATAACTACATGCTGAGAAATAGGAAGGGAATAGAAACAAAAATATTTGTGGAGAGTGAAATTTTGAAGACACATGCAAAGCTGATTGGTAGAACTACTAGAAATGTCAGGAGCAGGGAATCAGGGAAGAGACCAGGCTCCAAAATTTGGTCACCAGGTGTTTTCCTCCCCACCAGAGTCTGTGAGTGTGAAGCCAGAGTGCTGGGAAATCTCAGGTGAACAGGAAAGTGGTCCAGCTAGTGAAGTGATGTTTGAACGGAGCAGTGGTGAGTGTCAAGAAGGAGCTGAGACACCTGAAAATCTGCTCATTGGTGCAGCTGCAGAAGTCTCCATGGGGTAGTTTGCAGAGAGCTGCCAGGTTCCTGCTTAACTCCTGGCATGTGAAACGAGTGGCTCAGCACTGCTGCAGCAGGGGATTGCTGCAGTGGTTTGGTCAGTGGCTTTCCTTACTTTTCCAGTTTCAGTTTCCCAAGGGGAACGAGGAAGTGGGGAGAATGGCAGTTAGTCTGACTCTTTGCTCGGGTGCTCAGTCAGTTTTCTTGGAGGTTAATGCCTCTCCTGCGGTCCAAGTGCAGGGTTTAATCCTGGCTGTCTGCTCAGGGCAGCCCCTGAGTCCAGCTGGAGCTGGGATCCAGCCCCAGCTTTCCCACTGCTGTAATTCCAGAGAGCTCTATAGCAGCTGCTGCCCCGGGCAGCTCCAAGGGTAGCAGTAGAAATGGCTTTCTGCTTAAAAATCAAAATTAAATCCTAGTTTATTCTCTGCTATTTTTGTTCTTTGCATCCCACCCTTTGCGTTTGGCCAAGGCTCCGGTGGCACTTGACCAACAAGAGGAAGGCACTTGACCCTTCTGAGTGTTTTCATCCTGTTGATTTGCAAAGCAGCCAAATTCTTGGTCCAGCCTGGCAGGCAGTGCTGACATCCCCAAGCCTTGCTCCACCATTTGGAACTCTAAGTTTTCTGTGAGGGATTTTTAACTTGTTCAGTTTAGTTTCTGTTGCAAGGGATCCGATTTTTAAAAAAACCCCAAAACCTGAAAACTGTCCTTTTTACTCTTTGTTAGAAACTGCTTTGAGAGTGCAGGGCATGGTCATAAACAGACACAGAGCATGGATGTGCAGTGGTGAGAAATGAACCACTGATCTGCACTTGTCTGGGAGTCGTTGCTGTGGGTTGAAGCAGCCTAGTTGAAAGTGGAGGGGTGAGATAGCAATCGAAGTGATTAAAGGCTGGACTCTTTCATCTAGAGATGCTTGAATAGCTTTCCATTACTTTAAATTGGGTTGCAAATGAACATCCCCTTTGATCTATAATGGGACTTTCCAATCAGTGAGGCTCAAAACATGAAAAGCAGTTTACATTGATGAGAGCAGTGGGGAAGATCTGAACCCTGAAGAACAACCTGCTCCAGCACTGCTGGAGATAAAAGAAAAGTGGAGGTGGCTCTTTGGGAGGCAGGAGGGTCAGAGGAGTGACCTGGATTGCCCAAGGGCAGAGACACCACTGTGGTTATCCAAGCTCTGAATGATCCTCAGTCCAGGTTTAAATCACTATTGAGAGGGCTTTAGCAAGTCTTGTAACTGGAATGATGGGAGCACTTTGGGTGACAGAGTGACTGTTTTGTATGGTGGGGTCAGAACATTGGGTGTGTGTTTACTTCTCTTCTCATTAGGGAACTACTCATGCAGAAGCAAAACAGGAAAAAAACCCCAAACCTATTTCTGCAGATGCTGACATTATATTGGCTTTATTGAAAAACAGCCGAGTACCTAAATAGTGTGGTTTATTTTATTGGTTGGTTCATATCTAGATGATATTCTTTATCAGGTTTGACAGGTCGGCTTCTTGGCCTAAGTTACTTAACAGCATCTCTTTATTGCTGAGTTCCCAGCTTTTGTTGGTCTGTCTCACAGCCAGGGTGTTATCTAGAGTATGGAATTTGATTTATTTCTGTGCTGGCATGTCCAGAAGAATCCGTGTAAAGAAAACAAACTGCATGTCCCCTTCACGGGAGATCTTGGCTGCTATTTCTCTAGCCACTAAAAGCTTTATCACTCAGCCTTGTTATTACCATACTAAACGGAACACTTCAGAGCTTAGCGGCTTAACAAGATAAAAACATGCTTTGTGGTTAATGTGGTTACTGCAGGCATGCACCGGGGCCGGGAGGGAGCTGCTCCCTTCCTGCTGGGGCAGCTACACAGCGCTGGGAAATGCCTGGCCTGATAAAGCCTGGCAAAGCAGGCAATTCCAGGCAGATATTTCAGCTTTATCAGCCAGCGTGCTGCAGGCTGACCGAAGGGACAGGCAAGGATCCCTTCCTCCCCCGCCAGCCATCCTTATCACTTGTGTCCAAATCAGATGTGGGGCTGTTTCTGTAATTCCTTCTCTAGCCAGTGCTGTGGAGTGCAAGGGTGTTTCCCTGGACACACTGGGATTCCCCTCCTGATACCCAGTCTTGAAAATAATCCAAAAGGTCTTTTTTCCCCTATGAGTAGTGCTCGGCTTGTGTTGTCTGAAATGAGCAAATTTTGGAAACTTCCCTGTATTGAAGAATAGGGAATATAATAAGTCCCTATAAATCCCTCTATGCCTTGCTTTTTGGCAAGTTGTGACTTTGGGTGCAAGCTGAAGGGAGATATCTGGGTCCCCTATTGCTAGAACTTCACAAGTACTTAATTTCTGTTATTTCCTCTTCCCAGGAATCCACTTTTATTTCTCAGGATAACATCAGAACACAGGCATTCTCCTGAATCACTTCTGAACTAAATTTGCAAGTGTAACTCCTAGAAGCTTTCCATGTACCTTCCAAAATTTATCAGTGTCTCTTGTTTTTATTTTAAGTATAAAAAGGCAATAACGTGAAAAATCTGCAGATGATGCCTGAAGTCAGGTTTCTCTCTTAAACCCAGAAAGCAGGACACCTTAAGTTTTGTCTCTTCTGGTGCTGTTTGATTCAGTGTTCAGGAGGCATCTGATTTTTCTTACAAGAGCAGAGTCAGTCCTTCTTCCTCCTTCCCAAAACTTCCTGGACCTGGCTCTCCCGTGAGAACTTTTTCAACCTTCCTTGTTTATTTCTTGTTGTTGCTGTTAATTTTCCACGTTTATTGCCTCCTTTCTCAGCCCTACACTTTGTTCTCTCTTTTTTTGTGCTGAAGGATGAGCTGTCCTCCCACAGTGCAAGCAAATTTACTATGCTGAGGCTCTTTGCTTAAACAAGGACCCATTTTAAACCAAATGTTTTGTAAGCAAAAAGAATATTCATTTTGCAGGACGTTGCTTACAAGGACATTTTTGTGGTTGTCATTGCTTAGTGACTTCATATCAACTGGAATTTCTGTGAGCCCAAAGAGAGTCCAGACTGTTCATGGGGACTGCACAGCATTGCTGCTCTGCTCTTGCCATCCCTTCTCAGCCTGAGTAAAGCATAAGCAAAAATCCTGAACATGAGGATGGGAGAGGTGGTGACAAATTGTGCCACATGGTGCAACGGCCTCATTTCATGCAGATACACCAACACCTTCCCTTACCAGGTCTTGTATCAAACACTCTTGCTCCTGCTGACAGCAGCAGTGAGTTAAATATTATACAGAAGTGATGTTTGAGTGTTTGAATTAGTACTTGGAGCTATAGTTCAGTTTGCTGTGGAACATGTTTTTCATGCACGCAGCATGCTGTAGAAAGAACAGTTCAGCAGTTGCAGAGCACAGTTCCATCCCAGTGGTCAGGGCAATCTTTCCCTCACCAAATGCCCAGGCTCATTCCTAAAGGTTCCATTGTGGAAGGAATAATAACCAATTAACAAATATTATTGATGTTTACAGAGAAGGCACTGTGTGTACTCTAAGCATCAGGAGCAGGTGTTGCAGGTAGGAGGAAAGGAATATTGATGAGCAACCTCTTGGATCTTCTGCCTTGTGACCTGTCTGGGAGCTTCGACTAAATTTGATTAGTGCAGCCATTAATCATGTGTTAGTGCTTTTGATTACACTCCCTTGTATAAACAGTTTATAAAGTGTATTCAGGTGTTTCATTATAGCTCCCATGCAGTCAGGATCTCCTCAGCCTCCTCTGCTGAGGTGAGGACGTGCAGTGCTAGTGTTCCTCAAACCTGCCCATAACCCTTCTCCAGCACTGTCGTGCTCCCCCATGGCTCTGCAGTCCTGCTCCAGGCCTGCTGGCATTGCCCCTGAGGAGCAGGGGTAGTCTGGGGAGGGACACTCTGCTCATGGCTTGTGGCTCCAGAATTCACATTCACAGGTGAGTCCTGCCAGGGACGTGCTCTCCACATCAATATCTCCAGTTCATGCATTATGCAAATTGTTTGCAATGCAGAAATGTCCAAACAGCTGAAAAGACTGGAGTTCTGTGCACAGTGTACACTGTGCTTTCCCTATACCGATAGCAATGTATCATATTTCAGTTAAATAAGTATGGAATGCAAATTGCAATACTAGTTGATTTGCAGTATTTATGTAAGCCTCACATTTTGTAAGTCTTTGAATTTCATATTAATTTTGCTTTGGACATGTTTTCCTGTGTACTCAATGAAATTTGTTTCACCGGTTGAAAACAGAGCTGGTCTCTGTCTGCATTTAGCTACAGAAAAATTATTTTGGTACCCATGGAACACCTTGCAGAAGAATGTGATGCAGGAGTCAGATACTCACATGGGTAGCATCCCAGTTAAGCACGCAGAAGGGTTGTCTTTGGCTGGGCACTGGCCTGATATTGCAGGGGCTGAGGTTCAGTTGTCAAACTTGCATTTGAGACCTTAACTGTGTCCCTTGTGCTGTGCTGAAATTTCCATTCTAAGGTGCAGTCAGCTCATTAGGCTAAGCCAAGTGTGACTGTAAATTCTGTGATTGGTCTGAGCCCTCCCCAGCTCCCATCTCCTGTCCACTGGAGGAGCACTCCGGGAGCCCCTCAAGGCACCCTCTTACCCTGTGCTTCACTCAGGGCCTCCAGGAGCTCCTGCAGGGAGCAGTGTGATGCATTCAGGTGGCATTGAAGGTCTGGAAGTATTTGGTGGGGTGTCAAAAGGAGTTTTGAGTCAGAATTTCAATATTTAATAAGATAGATTTCTCAGGGCAGGGAAAAAAAAAGGCAGCAGCCAAAAATAATATAGTGAAATAATTGCTATCTCTGGAAGTTTCAATTATCAGTCAAAATATCCTGAAATCAAAACCTTACTGACATTCAGCCTCAATTATATAAAAACCATTGGGGATATGGAATATGTTCATATAAATGAGGTCTCTGATAACTGAGGGAATTTTCAATGTACTTAATGGATGTCAAGAGACTTGACCCTGTTTTGAATACCAAGGAGTTTTGGATAATTGAAGTTTGGATAATCTAGGTTGAACTGTAGAATTTAGCAAATTAAGATAACGTTGAGAATCTGTGTGAGTTAATTTTAGTTCTGACAAATGAAACCAGTTTAACTAGCTTGGAGACTGGAGCCAGCAGACAGCACAGTGTGCCACAAGCTGCAGTTATCCCAGGCACCACGTGCAGCTCGTTAACGCTCTCCTGCCCAGCTCCAGGAAGGATCTGTGTGCACAGATGAAGGATGGTTTCATTTCTCTGGGCTGTGCTTAGCTCACGCTGTCAGGAGGGCTTTGGGTTGGTATGAGCATGGCTCCTGTGATGAGGATTTGTGTCTGCCTGAAGTGAGCAGAGCTGAGTGAACGCCAGCAGAACAGGGGGTGTGCAGGGGCTGCTGGGGGTGGTTTGGCTGATGAGACCCCAGTGCAAGGCAGAGAAGTGCAATCCTCCCAGCAGTGCTGTCTGATGCTCCCAGTGCACACGGGCTCGCCTTCCTCTCCTCTCTTCCCCCCACCCCATTCCTCAACATGCATATTTTAAATTAATATTTTAATGTATTTCTAGGTTTCCAGGAAGGGGGAGGAATAAATTATTCAAAACGAATTACAGTGGTTTAAGGATATAAGAGCTGTAAGGTTTGTGGGGAAACAGACCGTCCTGCACTAAATCAGCTGACAGCACTTACCCAGCTCTGATAAGCTGGCAGAAATGTCTTTATCTGACACGTCTGAACAGACTCAGTGCCTGGACGTTTATTTTCTCCTGTCTTGTCTTAACAAGAAGCAGTACCTCCTTCTCCTTAACACCTTTGGCTTGAGTACTAGACCCTGGAATATTTCAAGAGACAACTGCCTGGGGGCGGGAGGGATGTCCATGAAGTGACAGTCCAGGAACTCCGGGGAGCTGTTACCGATTTCTTGCTTAGCTGCAACTCTTGTGCAATGCAGTTGAGACCAGTAGGAGTTGCCCCCTAAACTTTTTAGCAGTCTGGGTCTGAAATGTGCCTTTGACTGTAATATTGAGGTGTTAATTCTTCCTTTACTGGCTGCAGAGGGAAAAACATTAGACAGTGTAGTGCATAGAGAGTACTTAAATGAGGATTATATGAGAGGCAATGGAGGAGTTTTGGACAGAGGCATGTATTAAGTATTTGGCCATTTGTGGATCACAAAACTTCATCTTTCAAAAATATATTCTCGTTTTTAATGGAAGCCCCTTTTACAGCATGGTAAGCAGTTGTTCTTTGTGAACCTTTTCACTTGTCACAGGCTACATGTGTCAGTGGACATCTAAAGGAGTGTTTATCAGAGAGCAAAACTGCTGCACAGCATAACTGAAGGATGCTCTGCAAGGGCTCTGTGTTGGTTTTATTACACTGGCAGCTGGAAACCCAGATCACCTGGGGCTCCACTGCTGAGCTGTGTGTAACCCTATCACATGGAGAAAAAAAAAAAAAAAGCTAGAATAAATGAAAGGATTGTCCTCTTTTATAGATGGGATTGGAAACCATGGTGCTGTTAAGTGACACACATAAGGTTAAACAAGAATAAAGAAGAGAAAGAAGAAAGAGAAAATTATCCTCCCCAGCTCTGGTTTAGAGTTTACAAACTGTTACTGTCCTCTCTTGGATCTCAATTTGAAACCTACTGCATTACAGTGGATGAAAAATTAGCCAAGAAGGTTAATCCTACACCAAAGGAGCAAAAAAATGTTCAGTTCTGGAGAGACTGAAAGATAAGACACAGCAAAACTTCAAACAAGTGCTCTGGAGGATGCTATCCAGATACCAGAGACTTGTTGGAGAACTGATAGGAGAGCAGCTTGTATCAAAGCACAGAGAGGAAACACCAGGGGTAGTTCAGATCAAATGTCATGCGGGGCTGCTTTAAAAAAGAAAGGTAGAAATAAAAGAAGCTGCCTTAATCTTCAGGGGTGTGATAGCTGGAACGATATTCTCACCCTTACAGCTTTATTAGAGATAGCTTTCCTTGCAGACAACACCAGAAAAGGACACCAGACAATGTCAGCTCTTTTCTACTGCAAAATTACCATGAAGAGAACCACAGGGAAAATGCCTGAGACCGCAAACTGTAAACAAGCTGAGCCACTGTCAGGCTCAAAAATCAATGTTGTTTTTTTTTAAAGTGTATGTTAAAACCAACTTTGTTTACTTAATTGCAGTAGAACATTGTATTTTCCTTAAGAGAAAATTGAGAAAACCTGGAGGGTGGTTCAGTGGTCTGCAATAAACAAACACAAATGTGAAATAGAACACTACCCAAATTACAAAAGCTAAGTACATGAAACACCCCCAGTGCAGACTTGTCACTCAAATGCCAACTGTCAAGGGTTGGATACTTTTCATAAAGCATAGTTTTAGCCTTTATCTTAATCTCAGTACTTTGTTATGATTGACCTTCTTCTGGCTGGAAGCCCATTTAAACTAAACAATGCTATTCTGTTCTGAAGGGGGTGAATAGAGAAAGCATTGTTACTTGGTAAAATGCCTTTGGACTGAGTCCCAGATGGGAAGGAAGTGCTGTAATTACTGTACTCAATACACAGCACTGTAGGGGCACGTAAGGCAAGTGGTCTGCAGCAGGCGAGGAGCAATCCTACACCTCTGCTGGCTGGGAAGCTCCACTAACAGAGCAATTTTCATATTACGATTTTATTTGTTCTGTCTAAGCAAAAAAATCTGCACTTGATCACTGGAAATTAAAAATTCAAACCAGGCTCTCCAAGCAAATAAGAGAAAAGACTGCTCATCCCCCAGCGCCTGTTTGGCAATGGTGAGCACAGTCAAACTAGGCTGGTTTATGTTCTTCTGTACCTGTGGAAGGTTATCCGTATTCTGTTCCAAATCCCACAAAATTTTCTTGTAATTACAACTCTGTTAAATACAGTCTATGTGCTATAGTGCTATGAAATGTCTGGTCCCAATGCTAGAATCTCTGCTTTTGAACTTGTCACAAAGTAACATATAAATGGCATTTAAACATGAGTATTTATCATGATACGCATTTCCCTGAACCCTGTTCTTATAAAATAGCACAGGAAGCACACTCATTACGAAGCTTTGCAGTATTGTGCTGAGAGATTTCTCTTTTAAGTGGAAAATGAACTCAGTTACACTGTTGTCATTCAGTTTTATCTTAAAAGCATCTCAGCACACAAGTGGAGAAGGTGAATTATTCCAGCTGCTGTATCTACTACCCATTGTGAGAGATGCTCTTTGCCATGCACAGCTCAGTCTTAATAGAAACGGGCAAAGGAGATGGGAGGAATTATATTTGCTATTTTACAGAGGGGGAGCACAGGCATATAATTTCTTACAGTTCCTTGGGAGGCTTGACATAACCAGGAACTGAATGCAGCCTCCAGAGATGCAATCCAGGTGCTTTACTGCCCAGCAAACACCTAAAACATGCTTTTGCCTTGTCTTATGGATTTTGATCCCATTAAAAAGCTGCAACAGGCTTCTGTTCAGCCACATATTTAGGTGGTATTCTGCTTGGTATTTTTGCTGCTGGTTTGTACCAGCCCTGTGATGCCTTGCCCTGGTGCGCTTGGGGTGGCTGATGGATTGGGTAGTTCTGTTGGTCATAGGCAGTAACGCTGATCTTAGGCTAGCACCAGGGTCTGCCTATCCTTTGAAAAATTATAAAAGGTGGTTTGTAACCCTCACTTGCCTCTGGAATTGAGTGCATTCCCTGGCTCTGTTAGTTATTCACACCCCTCTGTCTGGAAATATTGTGTATGGAAACGAATGGGTTAACTGCAAAGGGCACATGACCCAGCTGAAAAGAGCCCCACAACCAAAACACTTTTGACTACAAAAAGTGTTGGGATCTAGTGAATACCTACAGCCCTTCCTAGGGAAAAAGCCAAAGTGGTCACAACTCGGCTCAGGAGAAAGATATTCTGCCACCTGTGACATCTTCTGTCTTTTCTCATGCTGAATGCTTTGGCCTTTGCAGATGAAAATTGTAGATTCCCCATTAACAAAGGGAAAAGAGAAAACAGGGGGAAAAAAATCTTCCTAATTCCCGTTTGTTTTTCATGCAACTTTATCCTCTAGAAGTTATGTGGAAAACAGGAAAATACCATGTTCTGAATGGACACTTTGTTTCTGTGTGAAAGAGGCAGCCCCAGGGTTTTCTGGATCCCTGATGTGCTTTTGAATGGCATCCAAAATTTGGGTCAGGATAGACAGGAAGCCAGATGGGGACATTTCTGTATTTTCGGAGTCAAATTGCTCCCCATGCTGTAAGGAGTTTTAGTCTCAGGAGAACCCAGCTGTGATGGAGTCAGAGCTTTTAATTCCTGTGATGCTGACAGATCTACCAGGCACTGTGATGAAGACATGCTCTTGCCTGGAGGAGCAGGCAGTGCTATCCTGCGTGTTTGGAGGGGAGTTCAGCCCTGGAAAACTTGTGTGAAGACAAATGTGTGGTCCAGCAGGAGTGAAGGGTTCGGTGCCATGTGCAGAAAGATGTATGTTTTCATGCATATGGTGATTATTTGAGGCAATCACTGGCTTAGTGCTTAGCTTTCCTTGGGGAGCATTTTTTCATGATATCTGGTATTTTCCAAAGGCCTGTGCGCTTAGACAGAGGAGCTGGAAGTCAGCCACAGTGATCAAAATGAAACAGAAAAAAAGATGCGGGGTTTTCAGATTTATTTTTTTAGGATATGTATTTAAGCGTAGCAATTCCACAGAGGTCATCACTGATGTGCACAGAGGCATTTTAGCAGGGAAGCATTTTACCAGAATGGCTGTGTTTTATTGCTGGTGGGATTATTATTAGATTAGGGAGAAGATTGCAGCTGAGGAGGGGGGATTTTGGTGGGATCTGGAATTTGGATAGATCTGAAGGGGACAACTCATTGCTTGAATTGCTGCTGGTAATGAAATTGCTCTTGACAAGTCAGAGGGAGCTGCTGGCCTCTCGTGTACTGAGGTATCTGCAGTGCTCAGATTGCTTTTGGAGGAAAAGGAGGAAAAGCCAAAAGCTTCATTGTTTTTACAGAGGCTGCAGGTGGGTTAAACTCAAGCAGCAGCAATGTGCAGAAAGGATGCAGCACTAACAGCAATGCTGGGGGCATTCAACACTTCACTGGCAAATCCTGTCAGCCAAAACGAAGATGAAATTCGTTGAAAACGCTACAGAGAGTGAGGATTTGGTGCATTTCATGCCTGTCCTTTGCATTTCCATGGTGGGTGGCTTGCTGCCAGCTCTGCTCCCACAGCCCTGTTCCCAGCAGGTGCCACTGCCCCTGGGCCAGCCCAGTTCCCCATGGCTTTGTGGGCTTTGGTGAGCAGTGCTGGACCAGGGCAGTCCCCAGGTGGGGCTGCTGGTGGTGAGAGGAGCAGCCAAAGACTCCCTCCTTCAGGTGCTGAGGGTTCTGGCAAAAATTTTCAGAATTCAGAGGTCTGAAAGCACCAATTCAGTGACAGCTTTGCAGAGCTTTAGAACACCACCTCCTGCTCCCTGGCTGTGACCTGTGAGGGGTTTGAGCTCTCAGGGCACGGTGGGTCCTCAGGAAAATGGGCTAACCCTGCCCCACAGCCAATGCTNTAATTTTCAGGATGCTGGCAATTGACATGCATTATTTATACTGCTGCAAACCTTGTATTTGGGATGAGAAATCCTCCTGCCAGGCTTCCTGCTCCTAATAAGCATTCCTTTCACTGCATTATCTCCTCGCACAGCCCAGGGCTGCTCTTGCCAGGGACCCAGCTGGAGTTACTCGATGACTGTGTGGCGTGGGGAGCCTGCCTGGTGTAGCAGAGCTGCTGGCTCGTGTGCTGCTCATCAGCACTGAGAGACAGGCTCCTGCTCCAGCAGAGGGAGGGGGAGGCAGAGGCAGAGACCACCGTGGCACTGAGTGACAGAAGCCCTGATTTTCCGTGACCTGCTCTCTTGTGTTGCGGCTCGAACCTGTGCGGTCTGAATTCAAAACGCTTCCGTCTTCCTCCCCTGCCACCCAGTCTGGATGAAAACAGAAGGTGAAACAGGAGGACAGCCAGTGCAGCCCCTGGAACAAAATGCTTTGAGGTTCTCAAATCTGTCTCTGTCACACTGGATCAGTTGNTCCTAATTCCCGTTTGTTTTTCATGCAACTTTATCCTCTAGAAGTTATGTGGAAAACAGGAAAATACCATGTTCTGAATGGACACTTTGTTTCTGTGTGAAAGAGGCAGCCCCAGGGTTTTCTGGATCCCTGATGTGCTTTTGAATGGCATCCAAAATTTGGGTCAGGATAGACAGGAAGCCAGATGGGGACATTTCTGTATTTTCGGAGTCAAATTGCTCCCCATGCTGTAAGGAGTTTTAGTCTCAGGAGAACCCAGCTGTGATGGAGTCAGAGCTTTTAATTCCTGTGATGCTGACAGATCTACCAGGCACTGTGATGAAGACATGCTCTTGCCTGGAGGAGCAGGCAGTGCTATCCTGCGTGTTTGGAGGGGAGTTCAGCCCTGGAAAACTTGTGTGAAGACAAATGTGTGGTCCAGCAGGAGTGAAGGGTTCGGTGCCATGTGCAGAAAGATGTATGTTTTCATGCATATGGTGATTATTTGAGGCAATCACTGGCTTAGTGCTTAGCTTTCCTTGGGGAGCATTTTTTCATGATATCTGGTATTTTCCAAAGGCCTGTGCGCTTAGACAGAGGAGCTGGAAGTCAGCCACAGTGATCAAAATGAAACAGAAAAAAAGATGCGGGGTTTTCAGATTTATTTTTTTAGGATATGTATTTAAGCGTAGCAATTCCACAGAGGTCATCACTGATGTGCACAGAGGCATTTTAGCAGGGAAGCATTTTACCAGAATGGCTGTGTTTTATTGCTGGTGGGATTATTATTAGATTAGGGAGAAGATTGCAGCTGAGGAGGGGGGATTTTGGTGGGATCTGGAATTTGGATAGATCTGAAGGGGACAACTCATTGCTTGAATTGCTGCTGGTAATGAAATTGCTCTTGACAAGTCAGAGGGAGCTGCTGGCCTCTCGTGTACTGAGGTATCTGCAGTGCTCAGATTGCTTTTGGAGGAAAAGGAGGAAAAGCCAAAAGCTTCATTGTTTTTACAGAGGCTGCAGGTGGGTTAAACTCAAGCAGCAGCAATGTGCAGAAAGGATGCAGCACTAACAGCAATGCTGGGGGCATTCAACACTTCACTGGCAAATCCTGTCAGCCAAAACGAAGATGAAATTCGTTGAAAACGCTACAGAGAGTGAGGATTTGGTGCATTTCATGCCTGTCCTTTGCATTTCCATGGTGGGTGGCTTGCTGCCAGCTCTGCTCCCACAGCCCTGTTCCCAGCAGGTGCCACTGCCCCTGGGCCAGCCCAGTTCCCCATGGCTTTGTGGGCTTTGGTGAGCAGTGCTGGACCAGGGCAGTCCCCAGGTGGGGCTGCTGGTGGTGAGAGGAGCAGCCAAAGACTCCCTCCTTCAGGTGCTGAGGGTTCTGGCAAAAATTTTCAGAATTCAGAGGTCTGAAAGCACCAATTCAGTGACAGCTTTGCAGAGCTTTAGAACACCACCTCCTGCTCCCTGGCTGTGACCTGTGAGGGGTTTGAGCTCTCAGGGCACGGTGGGTCCTCAGGAAAATGGGCTAACCCTGCCCCACAGCCAATGCTGGAGCTGTGGGCAGCAGATTTCCAGGTGGCTGCTTGGAGGGAGAGCCAGGCAGAGCTCTGGGTGACCTGTTCCAGCCCAAGGTATAGGACTTGTCTTTCACATTCCAGGTAGGGCAAGAAGCTGAAGAGTTGAGTCCAACAACTTGCAAAATAGTCTATCTCTTGCTAACAGATTCTCATGCAAAAAAAGATGAGATTTTTAATTACTGCCCCCTCTTTCCATACTGGCCCCTTACAAGCAGCTAACTCCTTTCAAATGAAGAGCATCACAGTGTGAATATTTTTTTTTTCCTTCTCTTCCCCCCCCCTCCCCCNAGCAGAGCTGCTGGCTCGTGTGCTGCTCATCAGCACTGAGAGACAGGCTCCTGCTCCAGCAGAGGGAGGGGGAGGCAGAGGCAGAGACCACCGTGGCACTGAGTGACAGAAGCCCTGATTTTCCGTGACCTGCTCTCTTGTGTTGCGGCTCGAACCTGTGCGGTCTGAATTCAAAACGCTTCCGTCTTCCTCCCCTGCCACCCAGTCTGGATGAAAACAGAAGGTGAAACAGGAGGACAGCCAGTGCAGCCCCTGGAACAAAATGCTTTGAGGTTCTCAAATCTGTCTCTGTCACACTGGATCAGTTGCCAGGGCCTGTGCTGCCACCTCTTTTTGTTCATTTGAAAGATAACTCATTCCGTAACAGCTGAAATGGCTTCTGACAAACCTCCCCTTTGAAAATTGTGCTCAAGGACACTGCTCTTCCACTGTTTGCACAGTCAAAATATTCTGGGGAGGATTTTTCCCCCTCTCTTTTATCTGAGGCAGCATAATAAAATACCTTAGATAAACAAATTTATTCTTGGAGGGATGTTTATTAGGCGCTGGCAATCCCTATGATAAATAATTTCTCTGGGAGGAAAAAAAAAACCTAAATAGAAAGTAGGCCAAGGAAATGATGTGAGTGCAGGGGATAAGGCAGGGAGTGGAGGATGCAGAGTCTCCTGTCGGCTCAGGGGGTCTCAGATGCTCCTGCAGTGCCATCTGCAGGGAAGGCCAAGGAGAGGGGCACAGGGGCCCGGGCAGGAGTAAAGTTCACACCTTTCCATGCTCATTTTCTCAGGATTTAGGAAAAACAGAGGCAGCTTTTCCTAAAATCCCACCGTGGGAGAGACTTTACAGACACCTGGTAGAGGTCACACTCAGCTTGGGCTGTACCTCACCAGCTGAGGGAGTGATGCAAGAAACAAAGCAATAATGTGTGAGAATTGCTGTTCTTTTAGTGCAGAAGCCAAAGACAGGTTTCAAGGTGGGATGGGTGAGGGGAAATGGTTCATGCCCATTTGAGAGAGGTATTTTTTGTTTTCAGTTATTTTCTGTGAAATTTAAACAACAAAACTTTTATTTCAAGTCAACCTAGAATGTTGATTAGATCAAAAATAAAGCAGTGTTCTTTTGATTTGGGGTTATTTATCTCCTGCTTTTTCTCTTAATTTAGGTGACTTTTAGTGTGAGGGGGAAAAAACCAAAACTTCAAACTGAGAAGCCAAAAAGTTTCTTTTTGAAAATATTATCACAGAATCTTCTGAGTTGGAAGGGACCCACAATGATCACTGAGTCCAGCTCTTCTGTGAATGGCCCGTAAAGAACCCATGACCTTGGCATTATTAGCGCCATGCTTTAAGCAGCAGAGCTGATTTCAGGGATATATTTCATCCTTCCCAAAATGAGGCCTTTCATTTTAACAGTCTTGTCCTGAAATGCAGTGCCTTGAACTCTTTTTTTTTTTTTT
>VWZN01000032.1:794993-866476 GCA_013396955.1 Regulus satrapa
TTTTGAGATTTCCTTCCTAAAAGCAACCTCAGAGCCCCTCCCCCTCTTTGCTAACAGCAACAACCATCCTCTAAATTCATCTGCCATTCAGTTGCATCTCTTTACAAATCAGTTTCTCAGCAATTTTGTGTTAAACCTCTGTTTGCTTGAATGAACGCAACATTTTACTGCTAAAGAAATGAGTTACAAAGTGAAATATCCCAGGTAATGTGAAGAAGTGTGTGGCAGTCCCCCGCCGAGACTTGGTCCTTCACTGTGCCTCTTTCCCCAGGGGCTGCCCACACCAGTTCCTCAGTGAGCAATAAAAACCAGCTCTCGTGTACAGGGCTGCACAAGGATGTGATTCTCTGATTGTGGGAGGAAATTGGGTGAATGATTTCTTCTTTGAGAGGTGACTCTGCTAAATTATATTTGCTGCACAGCAGAGGTCAGCTCTGGCCACAGAACACAGCCAAGCCCTAGGGAATGTGAGAGGTGAAGAAGGTCTTTTCAGTTTTGCTGTTAATGACTGAGCTGGAGGTTTCTGTATGGTCTCTGGTTAGAGAGAGCTCCAAGCAGGTATTTTGGCACAGAAGAGATGGGTTAGATTTGATACAGAAGCTGTGAACTCCAAAAAAGGCTCAGATGAGCAGAAGTATGGCAGCGCTAGACTCTGTGCATTTTGAGATTTTCAGAGAGGCTGAAGGGATACCAAAATCCCACGGATTTGTTGGTTAAAGCTATGCCTAAGTTTAAAGTACAAAAGGGAGGTGGCTTTGGCCGTAGGGAAAATCCAAATTTTCCAGAAAAGAAGATGAAGTCAGAATGTTCATAACTGAGCAGAACAGGAACACGGACTGACTTCTTGTGAGCGGATTTCCAATGCAGAGCTATTTGCTTTATGCAAACGTGATCTGGGGCTTCCTGTGGGTCAGGCTGGTGCAGGTCCTCAGTGAAAGTGCAGGAGCAGCTCCTGCTGGTGAGCAGGCACCAGCTCAGGAGGCAGCTCGGGCTGCTGAAATGTTGCTGAGGATGCCAGAGCCCTTTTGGAAGAGGCTTTCTGCCTCCATGTGTATGAGGAGCAGTGGGAGGCTTTTATTGCTGCTGAGAGACTGCAGGCAATCTTAGCTCTGGGAGTGTTTTGAACCTCCAGGTATTGAGGTGGAGAGGGAAAGGAGAAAATCAGAAATGGAAGGAGATTAATTCTTGAAGCCTGTCTGCATTTTTTTACATAAATTCTGCTCTGCATCCAGAGGTGTAAGGCACAGGCTACAAAAATCCCTGCTTCTGCTGCAGGCAGAGCAGAGGATAAATATATATGGATGAATAAACAAGGCAAGTAATCCAATCTCATTGCTAGTATTCAGTTCCTGCACTGTTGCTCTAGGCAACCAGCTTGAGTGGGGATATTGTCTATAACCTTAAAAACTGATTATAGGCTACTTCACTGCCTCATACGGTCTTAAAGAGGATTAGAAGAGAGTGTAAAGCTGGCTTAGGCACTATGTTAACAAAGCCTCAAAGGCATCCGCAGATTTCCTTGTTCATGAAGTGATTAACTTATTTAGTAACTGTGAAAAAATGTGCACATTCGGGGAGCAAGGCTGGTAATAATTAAGAGATGTAACAGTGCTGCTCGGGCTGACAACTGTGTCTGTTTGACAGCAGCACGTCCGGCTGCCCTCAGAGCCCAGGGGCTGCTGGGGCTCAGGCTCACACAGCTTTCCTCATGGTTTTCAGGGCAGGAGGAGGGCTGTGCACGATGGAGAGCAGGGGGCTCCCACCTGTGCCCTGCCCAGCTCTGCAGGGCTGTCCTGTGTCCCTGACAAGGCTGCCTTGGGCCACTGCAGCCACTGGCTGAGGCATCCGGTGACCTGTGCCCGTGGGAGGAAGCACACACCAGCACTTTGCTTCCTCCTTCAGCTGCTTTTAAACTAAAGAGTAAAACTGATGCTGAAGAACAATGCCCTTATCCCAAGCTGAAGTGTGCTGGTTGAGCAAGCACCAAGCAGCCACAGCTGGGGTGTCAGGGGATCCTAAGTGCAAGGTGAAGCCGGTGCTGGTTTTGCTTCCTCGCAGTTTGACAGCAGATGTTCCTTGATGGTAATAAAGCCAGCAGAGAGGGCTGTGATGGGGTCCCCACCTCAGAGGATGCCCGACTCGATCTCTCACCAGGGTAGGGTGTCACAAGTATCGAGTGTTTCTGACAAATGAAGCTTTCTAAAACTGAAAACATGCAAAAATCTTTGGTAACAGGGGGAGAGCTTGGCTTGTATCCATCCAGAAAGTGAAACAAGTAAAAGTGGTTTGAAATAATGACAAAACCAAGCCTTTGATTTCACCACGTTCTCCCTCTGTGAAAATCCTCAGACATCACAAAGATGAATGAGAGATCTGAAAGCACAGATAAACACTGCCCCCAGTGTGTGGTGGATCTGACATGGGTCCTTCATTCCTGTCAGACCCGACCTGGATATAAGAACTCTTCCATTGATGCACAGCCCACACTTCACCTGATGCTTCTAATTTTCATTTTTCTCCCTGAATCAATGAGTTACTATTTACTGAGATTATTTAATAAATTCCTACAGAACTTCCATGAAAATCTGGATTAATAATGGAAAAAATATAAGGAGATAAGAGAATACCCTGTATCTTTATAACACAGTGTGGTTAAAACTCAAGCTCTTTACCATCCCAAGCGTACATGTGTGTAAAGTGACAGGGGATGAGAATTATGCCTTTAGAAGGGAAAGCAGACACTCTGAAGGAATATCATAAGAACAGTTTCAAGTCAGGAATGATTTAAAGAGAGGGAAATTAATGCTGCATATTGAACCATATGGGAAGGTCCAAGAGGTCTGTTAATAGTCCACAAGATTTCTGCTAGTGGATGGAGATACGTTTTGATCTGGGAGGAGTGGAATGGCACTTTGTGTCCTACATCTCTCCTCTTGTTTTCTTGTCATTGCTTCAACCCCAGATAATGGATGGGATTTTTAAAGTCGCACAGCCTTGACCTGTTTGGTTTGTCACCAAACTCAGCTCAAAAGCTGAAAATTCTGCCTGCCTTTCTATTTCTGCCTCTCCCAGGAGAGGGGAATTCATGGTGGAAGAGTGAGTGGAAAGAACTATTGGTTTAAGGAAAACAATTATAGACCTGTGTGTGTTCCCCACTTAGCTTCTCCCAGGAAAATAGTGCTTTCAAATGCTGCTCTTGTATTAACAGCTCTTCTGAATCTGTCATTGTAGCTACCTGTGTTTCCTTCAGTATCTTAGGAAGAGACCAAAATAGCATCTCATGGATGAAGAATGTCCATTTTAACCTCTACAAGTGTCAATTGTTCTAAATGTATATGCAGCACTTGGCATCAGGGCTTACAGTTATTGACAGCATCCCTTGCTGCACTTGAAAACACATTCTTAGTACATGTTGACTGGAAAACAGCTTAAGAACTTAGTAGTTGTTCCAGTCCTATATGCTTTTTTTCCTCCTCTCCTCTTTCTTGAACCACTGTGCTTTAGCAGTTTTCCCATAGTGATGTAATTTTATCCACTTTCCATCTGCCCAGAAATACTGAATATGTTTTGTGGCTCCCAGGGTGTGGCAGGAACTCATTTGGATTAGCTGATCTTCATCTTTAAAGACCTTGTGGTAGGCAAGGTGTCAGATTTTTCTATCTTGTTTCACAGGAGCTGTGTTTATGTGCAACAAAGACGAGTCTGCTCCTTTCACACGTCTGGACAATGTCAAACAAAAAGCAGCTTCTGTTTGGATTTGATCTAAGAGGTGATGAGGCCAAGAGAGATTTCATCTCTTGAGATCTGCTTGTGTAAGTCATGTCTCTCAAGTTAATTTGGCTGGGGTGCTGCTGGCAGTGTGTCCTGGCATAGGAGTTGGGAGAAATGCTCACACCAGGTCAGCTCCTCCACATGTTGCCTGAGGAAGCGGCTTCACACAGAATCTCTGGGTTTGCGTGGCTGTGCTGCTCAGCAGAGTGGGAAAGCTGCGAGTGGCCCTCATGTGTTTCATTAGCAGAGTCCTGGAATAGCACTTGAGGCCTGGTTCAAAGCCACATTCTTTAATGAATGAGTAATCTTCTCTCTTCCTCTCTTTCTGAACTGTTAGCTCCTCAACACATGATGAGAAGAGGCAGGGAAGTTACTTCTCTCGCAGCTGGAGGGCTGACCAGTGGAGCCAGAGGAGCAGGTTTAATATGTCCCCAGCCACTTGAGGGAGAAAGACCCTGCTCCTGCCCTCTGAGAAAACCAGATGTGCTCCTCCACCTGCGAGGAGAACACCACTGTGAATCACTTCATCCCCTGCTCCTCCTGAGGGTCATTTATGCTGAGTTTTGAAGCCATTCCATGGCTGAAACTCAACCAACCATCCCTGCTCTCCTTCAGCTGAGGATGGAGCTGTGGGGGGAACGGGATTCCCTCCAAAACAAACCCATTGCCGAGTCCAGCCAGGCTGCAGCAGCTGTGGCAGGAGAAAGCTAAACACAGCGAGCTGGGGTTTGCCTGAACCCTGCCAGCTCTTCTTTGGGGGTGAGCTGGTGCTTCCCAGGAACAGCCATCAATCCGTGCGTGGCACAGTGTGTGGGAAATGCTTCCTTTGCTGCTGTGCAAAACCCCTCACATGAACTCAGAGGGAATTCCTGTGCTTTCCTTGAATGTTCAGTGGGGAAAGAGCTGCAACAGGAGGTGGTGTGTTCTCTTCTAGCCATACTTTCACCTTGTGTGCATGCTCTGTCTACTTGGTATTACTGGAAATCCTTACATTAGCTCACTTGTGAGCCGTGGCAGCTCCCCAAGGAACCAACTTATTTCAGTAGTTGGGGTGTGCTTTGTGGCTGTGTTCAGTAACATCGAGAGCCAGGCTCTCAAGGCTGGGAGACTTGCCCATCCTCTGTGATCAGGTAAAAAAGTCTATTTTTGTGCCCCAGGTGTGTGGGGAAGGAGGTCTGGATTTTTTCCATCAATAACAGGTTTTTCATGTGTCATTGGACAAGTCATTCAATCTCCCTTTACAGCATTTCTCCACTCTGCAGTGTCTTTTACAGTCTTTATCTGGTTTTTTTCAGCTAGAACATGTTCTTAGGACAGGGGATTTCTTCCTATGTTTATGTGTAGTTGCATCATAATTAGGGTCTCTGGGTATTGCCTTAATTCTCACTATAACATCACCAAATTATACTTGAATAAATTACACGTCATGGATATTAAATGCTCAGCTCAGTTTCAGTGCAAAATAAAAAGCTCAAATGATGGTAACTTAAACTGGCAATAAAATCACCAGCATTACACCCGTAAATACTTAATTTGCAAATGTTTAGAGAATTAGGCACCTGCTATAAATCTTTATTGTGGGCTTTGCACCCTGTTGGCAATCGGTGAGCTATATCTCACTTCATTATGCATGAATGTATAATTTTCCAAAAGCATAAACGTGGCCTCCGAGGGCAGGCACATTAATAGCATTCGAACGAACCAATTTGTTTCCTCCCCAACGTGTTTATCTCCCAGCTCTTGGTTGCCAGTGCCAGTGGAAAGGTTAATGGCTCACAGCTCCCTGGCAAATGATGCGCTGGTTTAACCTCTGCCAGGACTGGATTCTTCATTGTCTTTAGCCCTCAGCGTGTTGAAAGTTACCAGCTGCACCCCGTGTGCTGGCTGGGATGGAAGAGGGGCTTCTTTAAATTATTGCACGTGTCCAGGATGAAATGGGTTCCTGCTTCCCTCTTGCT
This sequence comes from Regulus satrapa, assembly GCA_013396955.1. NCBI lineage: Eukaryota > Metazoa > Chordata > Aves > Passeriformes > Regulidae > Regulus > Regulus satrapa. Next base: position 800,723 of record VWZN01000032.1, read on the forward strand.
CATTGTGGCCCTGATTCATTGGGTACACGATGCTCTGGGAGCACTTGTGCCTGCTTCAGCAGAGCCTTTGTGCCGTTTTAAACACACAAAGAGCCACCAGAGCAGCTGGGTCTGGTCACCTGCCAAAAGTCGGGCAGCTCTGAGCTGAATTCATGCACAGCATTCCCAAGTGGAGATACCTGGGCAGGCGTGAAAGGAATATGCAGCCTGAAAGGTAATGTAGGCTAATGAAATGTTGGATGTGCTTTCAGTGCTGTCAGAACCACTGGGCAACACAAGTTTATGCTGAAGTTTGCGTGTTTCAGTATTAGCAAGGCTCAGTTTTGACAAATAGGGGGCCAAACCACATTGGGGGGAAAAAAATAGGCATTTTGCTCAATTCAGCTGAGAAATCAAATGAAAGGTGCTTTTTTCTTCCTGTGAAGAGGTCTCAGACTTAAGCTCTACTGGCATTTGTTTTCAGCCTCTCCAAAAATGAAGGTCTTTCTTTAGGTGCTTAAATACAACTGGGAGTGTGGCATCTTCAAGGCAACCTGAGGAGTGAATTATGGGCAGAGGCATGCTCACGGATAATGCAGCTCCTCGGGCACTCAAATTTAAAAACTACAGCCCAATTAGAAATGCTCCAATTATTACTATTATTTGCTACTTAACAGCTGTCATTGGAGGCTCAGGACAGCTTTGTGCTGGATGCTATGAATATATAGAAGAAGAAGTAAAAAATAACCTGAAGGCACTTAAAATATCTGCCTGAGACAATGAATAGATGCAACTGGCTGGGAAGCCAGAGGTGGTGGGAAATAGCTGTGGAACATTTAATCAAGTCTGAAAAGAATTCACTGTTGTCTAAATCTGGACTCTGAGCTATTACATGGAGTAAAGTAGCACTAAGTAGGCAGGAATGGCTGCATTTGAGCAGAAGGGATATTTATTTCTAAGCTTGAGTAATAATTACCATGGTGAAGTCAATGAGTTTAAAAGGAAATAATTAGGCCACAATTACAGGGGTGGGATGAAAAGCCAAACCATGCAAGCTCCCTCTTCCTCCACTAACCTCTCCCTTTCTTTCCCTGTAGTCCACTTGCTGCGTTACCCTGGAATTCCAATGAAAATTTAAGTGTATCTAAATGTAGCCTTGCCCCGGGAGGGGGAGTGGATCTGTCACCAGGGTTCTGTCAGAGTCAATAACATTTCCCCCCGCAGCCCCGAGCCGTGCCTCAAGATCTAACATTTCTGTCTGAATTATCAGCTAATGCTCTGACAAATTGCCTGTGATTTTCTTTTTTTCTCCCTGAGTGGATGTGCCTGGTCTGCAGATTAGGTAAACACGGGCGGGCTCTGGTGTGGAGCAGCGGCTGATGATTTCCAGCCAGACATTTCTGTCCAACAAGGCCGGGCTCGAAACAGTCCTGGGAGATACCCCCTCACCCTGCCAGCTAGAAATGATGGAGTTGGAAGGTCAGGACCTGGCAGAGGCTTCGAGTAACAGGGCTGCGAGTGAGGCTTTGCGCTAGCTGTACCAAGCGGGGTGAGCTGTAGCATAAACCGCCTTGCTAAAATGGGCGGTGTCGCTGGGTTTATTTCTCCGGCAGAAAGAAACAGCTACTGGTGGCTTAGACACTGAGCTCACCAAAACTGCCATGCGTGCGATTCTGCAGTCGTAGAATGAAATCATCCTTGCGAGGGAAAGCCTTGGAAGATGCCCAGAGAGGCACCCACGGGGCTCGTTTCTCTGGCCACGAGGGTCCAGCACCTCTTGGGGGAAGGAAAGCATCGCCAGCGCCTGGCCCTGCCATCCCAGCGTCTGCTGTAGAAGTGATTTTCCTTGGAGCATGAGCTGGTTTTTAAGCACTGTTGGCGCAGCGGCAGCCTGAAATACTGATCGTGAAGTAAAGTCGTGAAGGGAGGGGCAGGAGAAATTCTCATCTGAGCTGTCATCATCAGGATTTACATTCGCTGTTGCAAGTCTCTGTCAGTCAGGTAGATACACATTCTCTCCCTGGCCTTTTCCCGATTCCTCTGTTCGCCTGCAAGCTCCATTCGCCATCAATAAACACCCTTTTCTCTGCCTAGAGCAGCCACCCAGCTCCTCTGCAAAAGGGCTTTCCAGTGCATTTCAAATTCCAGCTGCAAACGTGCTTTGCCCAGCCCTTCCCCTTGCTAGTTGTTAAGTAACATAATATTATTATTGGCTCTGCTGTGAAATATTTGGGAATTCATCAACTCTGCAATCTTCCTTTAGGCTGAGAGTACTGCTCCCCAAACCATCAATAGGATTTGGGTGCTGGATTCCCTTAGGATCTCTTTACAAATTTCAGTCTTTTACAGGACGGTGGAGTAGTAGAAGTACTTTGGGATATGTGACATTTTCCACTGCTTTCTTTAGGAGTGCATCTAAAGGAAAATAAAACCTCTGGGAGGACAAGAGTTGTGGGACTAGAGACATACAGATGCTATAAAGTCACTGAGCTGCTTGACAGATGAGCAGTGGCACCAACTAGAAATATCCCTGTTTAGTTCTAGGAAGCCAAATAACTAAAAGGTAGAGATATTTATAATCTTTCTCAGATGTCCACATAAACATGCACAGCAGCCAGGAAAAGCAATGCAGTTCTGGATTCTTTCTGATGAAGCTCAGGATGGGCATGCAGCACTTTTATTACAGGCACTGCAAAGATTTAAAGAGGGAGGGGTTGAAGAGGAAGGAGAGACAAAGGCCTTTGAAATCTAGTCTATGCCACTTTAAATAAGTGTTAGTCATAAGTCATTAAAATAAAGATACCTGTCAGCAGTGTTTGATAATCGATGGATAATATACACCAATGAAATTATAAAAATGGAAAATAATCGAAGAACCACCATTCCTTTGTAAAAAACTTTTTTTTTCTTGAAATGCTGAATGTTCTGTATGTAACATTTGAAGTGCCCAGAATGAAATCCCTGTCCTTTTCACATAGCAGTGTGTGCTGAGGCACAGAGATAAAATCTTTAATGTCACGGAAGATAGATTGCATTTCAGATAGGCTGGAGATTTGGTAGTTAATAGACACAGCAAAGGCCACCTGAACAGATGAAGGGCAATGAATGGGTCGTTCATTTTGAGAGGCCCTGTGTGTGTCCGTCCAGGGCTTTTCTAAATACAAAAATAGTGGATGGCTTGGGCCAGAGTCTTCTGTCCCCTAGGGAAGCTGCATCCTTCATGAACCCCATTTGCTGGGAACCTCGTCCAGAGGCAGGCCCTTGATGAGTGAGTCAGTGTGGGAAAACGCTCTGAGCTGAGCTGGGCTTTATTTCCTCTGAAGAAAAGATTGCCTTTTTCTTGGCTGGACTGTCCAGTTATCCCTGATCGAGGGGCAGGCAGAAGTGCTGGGATGAGGATGGGAACAGCAAGTGTTGGGAAGGAGGGCTATTACTGTCCCCAAATCCAAGCAAGGACCAAGAAGAGTAACACAGGACCAGCAGCCAGCCTTTTGGGTAGACAAACCTGAAGAAAAGGGAGTGATGAACACATTAAAAAAAAAAATATTTTCTTGATTCCACTACCTACTTTCACATTAAGTTAGTGCAGGCAGGACAGCAGCAAAGAATTTGCCGAGTGCTATTTCTCTTGCCATTAAAGTTTCATGAAAAAGTTCCACAGACAGGTCTTGCTCCTATTTATAGGCATCTTTCTTGCCTTTACCATTATTATTAAACTCTTTTGTTATAGAAAGCTAGTATGAAAATGAGCTGGCCTGGTAAATAAAGTACTTGCTTTTGCCAGCATACTCATCTCTGCAGAGCAATATACCCAGGAATGTTTTCCTCATATGTTTTTGTCAACATGTTATTGCATATGCCTATTTAAGCAGCTTTAATACATTCCCAGAGCACTTGGTTTTCCTGTCAATTTAAGGGCAAGTCATGAGCAGGCAGCACAGACTGCACAATTCCTGACACCAAAATCCAGGAGGAACATACAAGGGAGAGAAGAGGAGTTTATTCCCTGTGCATTCATAGGTAGTCCAAGTGTCTGCTATTGTGCCCCAATTGTTCCTCCCCTTCTGGGAGTCAACTTACAGTCTTCACTAGAATGAAGCCTCCTACCAAAAAAATTGCTTTTAATGCGTGTTAATAATTTTGTTAAACAGGTTTTTGTGCTCTGTATTTATAGCAAGGTGAATTAAAGCAGGGGTCTGTGATGTCCTGAAAACATCTGCTCAACCGAAATGAAGCACTAAACCCAAAAGCTTCCCTCTGTGCCGTGTTTTCATCCAGCTGTGCCTCTTTCAGGATACCTCTTTCAGGTGTACCCAGGACAGTTTGGAAAATACCTTACATCTGTCAGTAATAAGAGTGAAAAAAATCCCCATGCAGAAAATCCCAATATTTCTGAGTACTTAGAGCCCTAATTTCTGTACTCTTCTGAAAGTTTTTCCACTAATATGTATGAAAATATCTCTTTAGTCAAGTCTATAGCCCTTAAAAGACAGACATCTATCAGCTTATCCAGCTTCTTTACCAGGAAAGCATGTTGAATACTTTTGATGTAGGGAATCACTAAGAGTTTTTGATGCTTTTCTATGTTTATAATATGCATGTAGTAGCTTCCTCCAAGATGTTTGAAAACAAAATTCTTTCTGTATTTGCTTATGAAGCTCTTTCCTTATCTGGCAAAGGATGGATGGTCTACCCCTGATTCTCTCCTAGCAGCCTCAGGAAGCCTAGTTGGAGTGTGTTGATTCTGGTGTTTCGCATCTGGAATCAGATGCAGTAGATAAGATATCTCCCAGAGGAGGATACAAACAGCCCGACTACGGGGCGTGCTCCAGCTGGGCGGGAGTGGCTTTTCTCTGCAGGTTTAGTGTTTTAAATGTTGTTACTTCTATCCCATTCTGTACAGCCATGTGTTTGAGAGATGAGACATGAATTTGCAGGGTCCCCTCCTACCCTGCCCACTTTGGCAAGGCCTTGCACTAGGCACTGGCTGATGGTTTGTTGGGTTCCACCTGGGAAATGGTGACGCTATTTTTCAAAACTTCAGTGTATTTATGTTCCGTGTAGAAACAGCATTTTCTTACTAGAAGAAAGTGTGTGAGGATGTGAGGAGCTCAAACTTGGTGCCAGAGAGATCAAAAGGAAGTAACTCTGTGGCTCACCTGGAAGTATTTCTGGATTTACAACTTTTCACACCCCCTCTGCTTGATGGGATGAAGCAAGAACCAAAGAGCAACTCCCTCTGTTCTGCAATAGCTCAATTACTGCAGCAAGTGCACTTCCAGATGTGGGTAGAGCAAACTTGCAACTATTAGAGTCATAAAAAGAGCCTGTGACAGCATCTAATCTAAATCAGATTGTGAAAGATCAATCAGTGATTGTCCCTGTCATCAGTGATAACATTGTCTCACTCGAAGTTGCTTTGATGCCAGGGATAATCATGACATAAGAACCACAGATCTGAATTCAAATGGGGGAATCAAGAGGTTATTTCTAGCTTGATTTTCCCTCTCAATCTGAGCTACGGATATGTTTATTAGAAACTTGTTCCTAGCCTCCTTGATGGTGACTCAGAACTCCCAATAAGCCAGGCTGCTGTGCTCCATGCCCCTTGCTGGAAATTAGCCTTTAGAAGGTTCACCAGCCAAGCTGAGGAGGTTAAAACAACAAAAAAACCACATCAGGGATACTTGGGCTGTCTGCCCACAGTGGGCAGCCTCCCTGTCTGAAAGGAGCCCCTTTGCAGGCCTTCTGCTGCTCTCGTGTCCTGCGTCCAGGCTGCAGGACCAGCATCCCTGGGCTCTTCCACAGCCCCTCACACCCGTCTGGGCTCTCCAGGGCTGCCAGGTCCCCTGGCTCAGCTGGTCACAAACTGCACCAGCTGCCAGCAGCATCCTCAGGGGGTCCTCGAAGAGAAAAATGGAATATAGAACCACAAGCACGAAGATGTTACCGTGAGCCTGTGCTGTTGTTTATACATTTAGATACTGTGATTAAATTACATACATAATGCATAGTGTTTGTAATACATTATTAATAATAATAATGCTGTCTTGTGTTATTCGGCTAGAAGAGACATGCTCTGAGTGATGGTTCATTGGTCTATTCACACACAATTTTCATACATCTCTAAAGATTACCATTTTAACAGCTTTCTGTATGGATACTGCCAGGCAGTTACATTTAACAGTGCATAAATCTAATTCCCTCCACACTCAATTTTCTCAGGCAGCAGAATCAATTTGAATCTGTCAGGATTTTATTCTAAAGTCTATTAATGCCTCCTGCCTTTTTCTGTATTTCCTCTTCTCTCTCTCTCTTTCTCTCTTTCTCTCTCACTTAACAATCTCAGTCTTTCATGAATTCATTCAGCTGCAGAAAAAGATGCCCCACTGATACAAACACTCTTTTATCTCTTTACAACCGAAACCTAATTAGGTGTGAAGGAGACACAAGAAAGGTCACAATTAGCCCTCCAGCAATAAAGGTTAGCAGTTGTAAAATCCTATAATAATGCTGTTGAACTTTGTTATTATCAATAATGACGGCCTTTGACAAGGTCAGGTTCATTATTCTTAGCAGCTATCACCGAGCTGCTGAACGTCACTTAACACCCCACCTCAGCAGCCCCATCCTTCCCCTGTCCCCTCCTGCCCTGCCTCCTGCCACAGGACCTCTCACACCTCATGTGGCAGCTCGACCCTTTGGGCACATTTCAAGTCATGCTTTTTTTTTTTTTTTCTTTTGCATTGAGCTGTACTGAAGGATCCCTTGCTGAGCCTTTTAATTATTAGTTAAAATATGGCCTATGGGTTTTTTGGGGTTTTTTGTTTTGTTTTGTTTTTTTTTTTTTTTTTTTTTCTTTTGCATTGAGCTGTACTGAAGCATCCCTTGCTGAGCCTTTTAATTATTAGTTAAAATATGGCCTATGGGTTTTTTGGGGTTTTTTGTTTTTTTTTTTTTTTTCCCCTCTGTGCATGGTTGGAATGATTCTGCCTAATTAAGAATTTAAATGGAGATGGTAACAAGAAAGCAATAGGAAATGTGTCCTGGTAACAGCATTTTGGGGTAGAGGAGAGACAATTACATGCTTTGCCATTAAAAGCCAATGGATCTCTGACATCTTCAGATAGTTGATTTTTTGCGTTGCTTTTATGCCTGTTGAAGAGGGCTTCCCAGGAACCTGACTCCACCAGAAATGTTCCTTTTCAGTAGGGCTCTTGAAGAGGCAGGATAAGTATGCCTTGAGTCTTTCACCTACTTGTTGTTGAGCTTTTAAGGATCAGGAATCATATTTAACCTTTATTTTCCAGTTCACCTGGAATTTCAATATAATCAGTGATATATAAGTTGGGAAACTCCTGTCCTAGGCTACTCCTAGACTCAGTGGAGGGACAAAGGAAGGCAGGGAGAGCAGCAATTCAGATCTCAGATGGGCTGAGCAGTCCTTGGAAGCTGCCTTTCTCTTTCCCTGTCCTTGAGGGAGTTTTGTATAATTATACTTTTAACTTAGACACCTTGGGAAAATACTAATGCTTAACTGTAAGTATTAAGCTTAAAATTGCAAAGTAAAACAAAAAAAATAGTATAAAAAGACGTTACAGATGAACATGGATGTTTAGTTCTCTCACTTTTACCACCTCTCAAGGCAGATTCTTGTCTTCTCAAGTCAGAGTTTTGTATCATGCTGCCTCCTGCTAGGTCTCCAGATAATCCTGCTTTTGGACTTTTACTGGCAGTATCTCATCTGCTATTAAAAAAAACCCAACAAAACAACAAAAAAAACCCAAAAAAACCCCCCAAACAATCAAAACAAAACAAAAATCTAACCAGACAGCTGCAAAAATATCAACAAACTAGGATATTCTTGAGATAATTCCTGATTTATAGAGGGGACTGGGTGCTGGCACAGACAATTGTACACTTTCAAGTACAGAAGCAGAACAGCATTTGTGCTGCTCACAACCTCCAGGATTTGTGCAGTGTTTGACAGGAAAAACCATGTGCTGAGCACAGTCCTTAATTCATGGCTCAAGGCTGGAGTTCACTCAGCATTTGCAGAGTGCAGACACAGATCACTGGGCTCCTTGAGGATGCTCTCTGGTTATCTTGCTCCATTGCCTCGCTGCTCCCCAGTGCCCCAGTGCTCAGGAGCCCATTCCCAGCTGCTCCTCTGGGTTCTGCTGCTTGACACCAATGGAGGCTCTGCCTGGGTGAGCACCCAAAAAACAAAAGTGTAGGAAAAGCGGATAAGGCCAAAGCTGCTGAATAACTAAAGCAAATGCCAGCATCTGGCCTATTACTGAATTTCACAAAGGAATTAACAGCTGCCAGGAAAACATTGAAATTATATTGCTTGGATATAAGATTTGACAACGTGGTTCCTGATACTTTTAACTTCCAGTCCTGAGAAAAGCAGAAGGTTGCACCCCAGGCTCATTAAGTCTGATCTCAGGCCAAGAATCCTGCTGCCTCCTCAGACATCCCTGCCAGCTGTACCTTACACACTGCTGCACCCTCCTGCCCTCCTCTTCCTGACAGAGCATACAATATGCAAAATCTTCCAGAAAGGACACATTACAGCAGAAAAAAAGTGACTTTTATTTGTTGAGTGGTTCAGCTATAGGAGGAAGATTAAGCTCTTTAGCTTCCCTGTTGTCCTCATGGCACTCACTGGCATTTATCTTGCTAATGTTTCTGTATTGCTATTACTGCCCAGTTGGTAGGAGCTTCTATTTGCATAAGGCAGCAGATTTTTTTTATTTATAAAGCCAAGGATGCGTCCTTGTACTGCAGCAGGACGTTTATTGGCTGATTGACTCTAAATGTCAATTTTATCAAAATATTGATCGGAAAAATCCTTGTGCTTCCATCGTATCCTATAGCTATATCTAATCTCAGCTTCATCCAGCCAGTGCAATATGTTGCTTGCCAGACTAGAAAATGATGTATGAGCCATCTGGGCAATGGGCCCAACCCTGGGCAAGATTAGTGCTTCAATTAGCTGCTGATAGCATTCCATTAGAATATTGGTTTCAAAGAGCACTAAACAAGAATGTTGTGCTTTGATTTTCAGATTTAATTACTTCCATCATGGCTATAAATGAACTCATTAGTCTTAGTGGCTCTAAAACCTAGAGACAATAGAATGTTATTGCCATTGTTCTTAGGGGCTGTGCAAACACTGCTTTCCAGAGGCTGTTGGGAATGGCCATCAGCCATTAGGGCTGACCCTGAGGAGCTGCTCTGGAATCAGTTCTGGTCATCTGGGGGTGGATCCAGGGCCTGCTCCCAAGTGGCAGATTTGTTTGGGGGGTTCATTGCATGCTGACAAAGGTGCTATGGAGTAAACTCTCACCTTGGCACTGCTTGGCTGCTTTTCTTTTCAAAGTTATTTTTTTGTGTTTTCAGTTTCTTCCTCTCTTTTGTTGTAATGTTGGCCAGAGCTTCTAAGATCTCTTGAGGCTTTTTCTTTTTTTCAATCAACTGCTTCAGGATTTCATGACACCTTTCTCCTTAATTTTACAGAAAAATTTCCCTTTTTGTTTAATTTTATGGCCTTTGCCTTTTCCTCTTGACCTAAGCAGGCAGTGCACTGTGTTCCACTGACACTAGGGTTTTCTTTGAACAGGATTCTGGCCCTGTTCCTCCTGAAACATAAGGGGATGCTTGGAGAAGGGGAATGCAGGTGCTGACAGTCACTCCCAGTGGCTGGAAGCCCCTGAGCTGAGTTCCTGGCTAAGCCCCTGAGTTTGTTCCTGGTTAAGAAACTGTCCCAAGACACTCAGGCTGTCACTGTGGTCAACATTGCTTTGGGCAAGACCAGAAGGTCCCAAAGTGCTTTAAAACCAAATTGTGCAATAATTGTGTGAGGAAAAGGGCAAAATGAACAGTCAAGGGAAGGAAGGGACAGTGCAGGATTGCCAAATCAGAACTCTGGTATTTATTGATATTAACCTCCCCAATACAGCAGTGCCATTAATTCGGCAGCGCATGATGTTGTTTATTGCAACCTTAAACTTTGTTTTTAAGGAGAGCTTTCTTTAATCTGAGGTGAATTTCACTTAGTCAAAGTCCCTTTGTTTTTTCTGGTTTCATTCTGCAGAGGAAGGATGTCATCTGTAAATAAAGGATATGATGCTCTGCACCACTGCCTTTTATTAAATTAAAGCTGTAATCAGTACAGTATGTCTTAACCATAATATTAATGTGGGTAAACCAGTAAATGTTCTTGTGTTTAAAGCCCAACACCTGCTTTCTATTAGTGTCTGGGATAGTTATTTGATTTTTCATTTTTCATTTCAATAGAAATTTTTTTTATGAAATCCATAACTCAGCTGTAATTTTTAGTTCCCAACCCTGCATAAATCTCAGACTATGGTTGGAAAGCCTACTCTCACATCTTAAATAAGTTTTTCCTTAAGTTTGCCAGACCATTGTGATAATGTTGGGAGTTCAGGAAAGCAAGTAAAAGTTCTGAATCCTTTGACATCACTCAGAATTTTGCCTGTGGTTTCCAGCAAGCACATCCTTTGCAGTCCAGAGCAGGGATGTCCATCCTGTCCTTCTACTGCTCACACACCACTTCCTCCTCTTTTGCTCTGCCCTGCAGCTTGCTGGGATTCTCCAGCAGGAATGTCAATGTCCACAGGAGGCAAAATGAAGACCGGGGCAGCAGCTGGGACAAAGGGAGCTGTGTGCTGTGTGGGGCACAGAGGTGAGGGCATGGGAAGGGCGAGTGCCAGGCTGGGCAGTGCCCCAGCCTCCTCTCAGGCCTCAGCTCCTGCCTCAGGTTTGCCTGGCTGGGGACATGAGCCAGCCCATGGAGAGGGAAAGAAAACATCCCTGCCTAGCCTGGTCGAGAGCAAAGCCCATGGTGGAGTCAGTTGGGGTTTGGATGTGTACTCGGGTCGGGGTTTTTTCGTATCTGAGTGCTTTCAATGCCATTCTCAGTAGTTCTGGAGCCAGTCTCAAGTGTTTAAAAATAGGAAAAAGTCTCTCTGTCTCTCTCCCTTCTTTCATTTCCCATCTTCAGGGGAACAATCTGCTGGATGTGTTTGCTTTTCTGGTTCTGCTGTGCTGGAGCAATGGGAGGAATGAGGGTGAGGAGTCTTCCTCCATGGTCACTGTTTTGTCTAGTGCAATTTCTGTTCTCTAGTGCCAACTCCTGCAGAATCTAAACCACTTCTATTTTAAAGAAGACTATTTGGGCTAGAGAAAATCAGGCGGATTATACACAGTTGTCAGAGTTTCTGTCAGCAGAAGAAAGCAAGATCACTGCTGGCTTCTGGCAAGTATTTCTGACTCAATCCTGTTCTGCTGCTTCTTTTCCATGTACCCCGTCCCAGCAGTGCTCTTGCAGTCAAATCTCACAAGTTTCTCACCTCCCACCGTGGCCATGGCCTGTGGTGAGTGGTGCAAAAGGAAAGAACAGAGAATGGCCACACTGGGATGGCAGGAGGGACTTGCTTTCCTCCTGACCCCAAGCCCGATGGGTTCTTGCAGCTGGCTGGTGATGACAGCAAATTCCAGATCTGGCACAAGCAAAAGGGAGCTGCTGTGTCAGCAGTGTTTAAAGTGGGATCCTGCCAAGGAAGGGAGAGGACCATGGCCACAATGCAAATAGCCAAGTGCTGTGGTGGCAGTAGGACAGGCCTCCTTCCCCTCACTCCGCTCAGCCTGGCTGCTAATCCTGGCCTTGCAGGAGGACACAAGTTGAGCTGACTGAACGAATTAGCAGAGCTCCTGTGTAGCTCATCCCACAGCTTCGATTTAGCATTACCAACCCGAGGCTGGGCCAGCATTATCCTAAGAACCCTGTAGTAAATGAGAACAGACCTAAATTCTAGCGGGCGGTCAGGTTTGAGATTCAGATTGTCCAAACAGCACTTGCTCTCTGTCACCAATCGTGTGAGACTGAGGAGTAAAGAGCAGATGTTGGGAATGGGAGATTTCTCCCCAGCAGGCTGATCCTCCAGCCAGCAGCTGCTGCTCCTGGTCACGTTCAGCCCCAGAGCTGGGCTGGGCTGTGCCTCAGCGCCGACTGCAGCCCCGTGCTTGCACTCAGGAGCTCCTGTTTCCTAATGACAATACAGCAGTGGTTTATTTGAAGGCCTGAGCCAACGTTGTGTCAAAGCCAAATATGTCTGGCTTGGCACTATGAGCTCGCACTGGAGCCAAGCAGCTGGAGCAGACTGTACATGTATTTAAAGAGAACAAAAACAGAGAGACTCTTGAGTTATCTCCTCCAAGAGGTCAATCAGAGTGCCAGACCTTGGTGCCAGGTTTTGCATCAGGCTTTCTCTGGTCTATCCCTGTACACCTACAGGCCCAGCTCCCAGGCTAAAGCTTCATTCTCCTCTAATTTCCTTCCTCTTCCTGGCTTTCTTCTTGCAGTCTGCTAATTGCAGAAATTGCAGCCCTCTTGGTATTTTGCCCCTGCACTCACTCTTTTTCTTCTAGAGGACAGGTCCAGTTCATGTTCCTCGCAGTCCACACCATCACAAGGAAAAGCACTCTAGGGTTTTCTGGATGGGCTTGTCTCTAATCTGTGTCCATCTGAGCACTAAGGGGGTGGGTAACTATTGTCATCACACAAAGAAGCAGCAACAAGCCTTTGGCTTCAGGATTCTAATCATATCCTGTGAGTCAGGGATCTGCTGCTGCTCCACTGGCTCCACTAAATGATGGCTTACAGGATAACTAATTGTTATTAAGGCTGTGGCTGCCCCAGCTGCCTGCAGTGGAAGAGGCTGTGCTTGAATCCACATAAAAAGAATTGCTTTCATTCAGGGTGTAATTCATCACTAATTTAATCCCTCTTCTTTGAAGTGAGATGTGTTCAGATGCTGGACAAGATGGATCCTCTTCCTCCCTGGCCTTCAGAAATGCTTCAGGTCTGTCTGAGCCATGGACTGAGAATGAGAAGGAATCACATTGGATCACAAGATATTATGAATTCAAGGCAGACCTTTTCTTGTCTAATTAGCAATTTTACTCATGATATTAAATCCGCGTGTGCTCATAGCTCACCACAAATGAGAAATCTGGAAACCCATTTTCAAAGCATGTTCCATTATGTAATAGCAGGAGATGTACCATGGTTTCCAGTAAATTGGTTGGTAAAATGTTATCTCTCTCTTCTTTATTGCTGTAACACAAAAAATTTAAGTTTAGGTCTCTATGGTGGTTTTTTTTTTGTTGGTGTTTGGTCTGTTTTGGTTGGGTTTTTTTTGGTTTTGTTTTGTTTTGTTTTGNTCCATTACTTTAAATTAGGGAAGTAAAAAAGATGAACATTTCACCTGCAAACAACTGCATGGATAAAGAGCAAAACCGGTTTACTGAAGTAAATCTTGGAGAAATCCTGGTGGCCAGGTAAATTGTCATGTCCAGTGGTTATTCATAATCTTGCTTCAACATGTGAGTGCTGAAACTGCCCTTGATTTCATCCAAAATGTCTTGGGGAAGTGCTCAGCTGCTGACTCATTCCTTGCCCTGAAATCCCCAGGGAACTGAGGTGCAACCCAGTTAAATTAGGTAATTACCTCTGACCAGTTTCTGTGCTCTCTGGATTGCCTGTGAGATTCACAGCCCTCAAAATGAGAAATCTGAGACCTTTACATAAAATGTTTGTCCAAGACTCTTTATAAATGAGGGAATGTGATTGAATTGGAGCCCCAGTGAGGGTGGGCTGATTTCAGTGGCACTGCATTAATTTTGCATCAGATTAAGTCTTCATCCTTCTCTGCTGCTGGAAAGCTGCTGCCCTTGCACCTGAGGGAGGGAGGGAGGGAGGGAGGATAGATGGGTTTGGGGATACCTCATGGGATTATCACTGTCATTTGTAAAGCCTGAGCCTTTGGAATGATCCTTAGTAATCCTTGGTTTGCTCTGGCGCTTCTGTTCCAACCAGGTCCTGTGATGGTTTGTGTCAGCTTTTTTAACAAATTCCCAGCAAATCATCTGTGTGGAGAGATCGAGCTCTGGGGCTGTGGCTGAACCCACATCTCTCACTGTGCTTCTCTTGAGATTGTTCCCTTGGAAGATAAATGGAAATGTCTCCTCCAGGCCCATGGTGCTTAGGAGGTGGAATACCCTTCCAAGGTTCCTTATTCTGGCACCAGGCAGCTTTTAGTGATCACATAGACCTGCATGGGGAAATAGAGGAAGAATGTGTATAGTGGGTGTTGGGCCTATTATCTAAATATAGGTAGCATGGTGTGTATTATCTCTGTTTGTTTAGCCAAAGTAAGATGGGCATTAACATTCTGTTTCAGTCTTAATTAGTGGCTGATAAAAGCACAAGGTGATACTTAACAGCCTTGACAGTGTAGTTCATCTAAAATTTCCTAATAATATGGTTGCAGCAGTCTTGGAAGGGCTAATTTAATGACTTTCACACACTTCAGGTTTGGTACCCGCAATATCCAATATGTTGGTTGCTTAGGAGACGAAATTAAACAAAGCCGAACACATTCATTTTCTCCTTTTTTACGCACAGAGGATTAACTTATTGCAATATTTTTCTCTATTAAATGCCTATGCTTTAGGTGTTTAAAAAAAAGAAAAAAATGAACCAAAAAAACTAAATCCAACCTAACAATCCAGATCCCCTATTAAATCAGCAGATGGCTCCTAGAGCCAAATTAGGGACCTTTGATAGAACCATAAAAGCTCTGCTTTATACAGTGCACATGTTCAGAGCTGGCAGTGTTAAATGAGACCTCTGTGCAATCTGCTCTGAGAAATAGCCTGACTGGCACTGACCCCTTCCTTTGTATAATTCAACATTGTGTCATCAATTGCAATTGCACAGACGTCTCTGCAATTTAGCAGGCCTTGTAAGGACTGACTTTCCCAATATTTGTTTAAGATGAACTGTATAAACTTGTTATTAGTAGTCTGCCAGAGTAAGGGAGATAACGATGTTTGCATTTGGCTTCAGAAAACACAGCACCTGGGCAAGGTGCACCGAGCCTGTTCCCAGCAAATGTTCTTGTTTCAGGCTCTGCTGCTGATCCTGATGAAGGCAAAAGTGAAGCTCCCAGCAGCATGTCAGAGCAAAACCATGCCTGCTCTATGTTGGGCAGAGGCTCTGAGCTTGTGTGGCAGAGTAATTAAATGTAATGATCTTATAAAGTCTCTGAATTCACCTGAGCAATGCAGGCGGCAGAATGAAGCTGCAGTGGGGTCTGGCTGATGTCATCTCAGTTTTCTGTCTGTACAGCCCTACTGATTTCACCCACAGACCCTGGCACTGCTCCTGTGCCACTCAGCCCCAGCTTCCCCACACAGGTCTGTGCTCATCCTTCCCCCATGTGCTCTGAAATGGGGGTGGGATTCCAATGTCCACCCTGGCGTTCCAGGGAGGCCGTGGGCAGTGACCACTGCAGCTCAGAGCTTCAGCCGGGAATTATCTGCAGAACTCACAAACTGTCTCTGAGTTTCCAAAGCCAATCTTAATTCAAGGAAGGAGAGAAAACACTCTCTTTATTAAAAATAGAACAAAATGTCTGCTTTTTGCCTCCCGCACAGAAAGACAGGGATAGGGAGGAGTGAGGAAAAAGCCCTGGAACAGCAAGGCTGATGGTAGCAAATATATGGGCACTATTTCATTTTTCATTGAGTTTGTCTTTCCTTTCCTTGCTATCTCTTCCTCCCCAAAGTATCTCTGCATTGATTTTTCACTCTGCCTGTTTATAAATGTTTATAAAGCATTTAGGGAGCCTAGGGAAAGAAAGGTCTGCAAGTACTTATTGGAGGAAGAACCTAAACACTGGGCTGCTGTATTCCTGCTGACACTGGGCAGTATTTCAAGGCAGCCAGAGCCCTGCTCTGGGGATGTGGTGCTGCTTGGGTGGGGATGACTAAAGCAGGCACAATCTTAACTCAGCCTGTGTGCAGAGCATCCACTGGTGCCGAGAGCAGGAGGGCTTGGAACAACACTGCCATTTACAACTTGAGCCAAACCAGCACAGCATCAGGTGGTAAAGGAAACAAGCATTATTCCACATTTACTGTTTGCTTTGTGCAATGGACTTTTTTCGCGTGAAATAGTAAATGACCTTCTTGTCTTCCCACCCTCTGAGTGAAGTCTTGATGAAGTATTAAGGATAATAATAAATACAAATAAATACAATTATTGATACCATCATGCTGTTCCTTAGAGAAATTAAACAGACCGGGATCTTCATGAAACTCACAGGAAAGACACAGAATTAATCTCCCAGGCATCCCTGTGTCCTGATACCTGGGATGTTAGTGCAGCTGCAGTCCTGCTTGCACACTAACATTTCTCTCTGCTACTTTTTGTGTATTTCAAATTCCACATCCACTGTGACAACCTTACAGCACCCACGTTCTTAATGCTGATGGGAAACTGCGTTTGTGAAGGTGGAAATCAGCTCTGCCCGGCACAGGTGCAGGAGGTTCCACAAGGTGCTGGAGGGGCTGGGTCATCTGTTGTGCATCAAACACTAGTTGCAGTGTAAACTTTTAGCTCTGTTGAAAAGTAAAATATTCACTGTTTTAAAAGAACCAGGGAATGAGGAAATCATGAAAGGGTATTTTAAAAATCTTATATCCATGTTTTCCCCTCATAATCCTTCTCAAACATATCAAACTGGGCATCTTTGAAACTACTGAAGCTTGGCTGATGCTCTGGTGCCCACCCCTTTTCACACAGCTGCATCCAATTCCTCCTTGAGTGGCCCAACAACTCATTAGGGGCTTCTGCCTCTCTGTTTGTGGGTGTTGTCCTGGTATGTGCTTACCCGGGCCCTCTCCTTCTGAATTTTACTGGGGTAGGAATCAGGAAAACAGCTCGATGTCTGTGTTGGAGTTGAGTGGAGTGAAAGGTTGTGGCTTCGAGTTCCTCCTGCTTCTCCAAGCCTGCTTAGAGAGTGCTCCCTTGCTGGAGATACGCAGCATGACCAGAGCTGCCTAAGTTGTAATACAAGAGGCAGAGTGCCATCAGTGTGATTTGAACCATCGCCAGTGTGGTGTCTTGGAGGGGTTGAGGTTGTCTTAACAAGGCAATGAAATCTACAGCAGTTTCCTTCTGTTGATCTGTGATGAATGCTCATTGGTTTCTTTCTTGAGGGTTCACTTTTAGCAAAGTGTTACTTGTCTAACTTGTGTTGATCCCTCTTCTTTTGTGTTCTGAAGTTCCAGTCTTTGGGGCTCTGTGTTTTATTGGAGGCTGGACGCTGAAGGTGCCCAGATAATTGCACCCTTCCAGCTGAGGGGTGACAGGGAAGGCACAGCTTCTGAACCACAGTGGCTGTATGCCATGGATCTGCTCACAATGATTCTGTGCACGAGCTGGCACAGTAAGTATCCTTTATAAAGCAGTTTCAAAAGGAAGCTCTTTTTTCTTCTGCAGCTGAAATGTTTTGCATGAAGGTGTCTATTTCAAAGATGTTTTGACAGAAAACTTTGGAAAGGAGTGTTTGTTTTGACTCCTTTGTTTTGTTTCAGCTGTTTTTTTCAGTGTTTCAGTGAAGTGGTTGCTTGTTTCTAAACAGAAGCATTTTGAAATTTCTGTTGTGCGGAATGACTTGTTCTAAAGGTTTTGTTCTAATTCAGAGTAGCAGCAACCCTGGAATTGTCAGGGTACCCAGGAGGTTTAGGATTCCTCCACCACCAGGTAGGATGTAACATAGTTTTGTGTAAACTTTGTTTGTAATTGCTTCTGCTCTCATCTCTGTAGTTTTTTGGATTGGGACTCAGTTGTGAGAATGGTTGCCAGAATGCCTACAGGAAGGGTCTTCTGGTCTAAGAATTGCATGGGTTTAGTGATTTGTGCAGTTAAAAGTTTTGTGCTTGCAAAAGAAAAAAGTCAACACCCAAAGGATTTTGATAGAGGAGTGCCAGGAGAGGAGACAGCTGCATGGGCATGGACTGAGCCTGGGCTGGGTTACATTCAGTTCAGGTTAGTCTCCTGTTCTCTGCTCTCAGAGCAGCCAGCACTGTCATTGTGCATTAGTCCTTCTTTTCAAGACAGAAATTCCAGATTTGATGGGTGTTCTGGTAGGTGGGATTGGGAAAGTCCTGCTTGCAGAAGGCAGAGAAGGGGCTGCTGTCTCAGGCCACCAACGCAGGGCATTCAGGGCTCCTGAACAGCAGGATGTGGCCCCTCTGAGATCCCAGGTGTTCCTTAGGCTTTCATATCTTTACTGTATTTTGATAAACCAGTAAAGCATGGAATTATTTTGATTTAGACAGTCCAAAACTTGAAAACAGCTAGACTTACACAGTCAATAAACCAAAACTGTCTCTTTGGCACTGCACTGACAAGGCTCAGAAGAAAGACACACAGAGAACCTCTCCACTAATATTAAACTGATTTGGCCATTTTTATTCTATAAAGGAGGCTGGTTATGAGATTTAAAAAGACTCATATATCATGCTGCCTCATTAATTTTCCATTTGGGCTCAGCTGTCAGAGGATACCATATTAAACTGCTGCCTGGAGTAGTCTTCGGTGGCAGAGAAATGATGTTTGATACCCTTTGCATTTCACACAGTCTGTATAAAAGGTCTCCTTGATTTGCCATCCCTATTATTTTCTGTCAGAGAGCTCTGCACAGCCTCTCCAAAATAATATCACCTCTCCAAAACCCTGAAGGTCTATTTGTGGTTTCCATGGTGACAAAATGACCCATAATATTCTCTGACTACTTCAGTAAATGAAGGACACAACTGGGCCTTTGAAGAATAATAGATTTTTTCTGTTTCTTAAGAAAAGATGTACTTGTGAGCTCAAAGAGGGGAGGGGGAAAGGATGAAAAAGATATTAAAGGAAGAGATTTGCCTTGTAACTCAAAGGACTTGCTGCAAGTGTAGCAGACAGCACTTGTTGAAAAATAGACCTTGAGCCATCTGGTACCAAAACAGGAGTGGGATACAGCCCTTGTGATGACTGAGATGAAGGAGCTTGTGCTGTAACTCATTTTTACAATAGCTGTGCTGCTTAATTCCAAATTCTGTGACATGCAGGGCCAGGCGCTGCAGGTGCAAGTGTGTGGTTAAAACATTTTCTTCCAGGAATCGTCAGAGCCCTGCTCTGTGCTGTGTGGGAGGGAGGATGGGATTTTCCAGCAGAGCTGGCCCGGGGGACAAGTGGGTGGGAAGGAAGCAGTGAGGCTTTTCTCAGGGTGTCTGTGGGAAAAGGGAAAGCCAGGTTTGTAGTTGGAGCTCTGCTAATGAGCAGAGCTTGTGCTGGGGGTGCTGAGCGAAGGTGCTGGGCAGGGGCTGAGCTGCTGGAGCTGCTGCTGCTCCCTTCCAGCGCCCAGGCTGCTCTGCCAGACCCTGCTCTGGCATGGGGAGCATCCCTTGCTGCACAATGAGCTGCTCACAAGGAACGCGTGCCGTGGCTGCTTTGTGTAACACTAGCGAGAGAGCTGTAAACTTCCCACTCCTGTGAGAGCATTCACATGCTCTGGGAGCAGGGTTTTAAACAAAACCATGTCTTGCAGGTGAAGAAAATGAGACAGCGAGCAGGTAACTGAGCTCAGCAGAGCAGTGCAGAACCTCTGTGGGGATGCTGGGGTGGAGAGTGCCAGGCTGATTGTTCCTCCTCCCAGATGCTTTGGGATAATGCTCTTTGCTTAGATGAGCTGTAATTCAGTTTTCTTTAGCATATGTTCCCAGCCTCCCCAGTGAGGCTGTCTGTGACCATTGGCTGTTGGGTCTGGCTGGGTTACATGAGAAAGAGTGGTTCAAGTGGCCCAGAATAACAACTGTGAGGTTCCTGGGCTGCAGGAGAAGGCAATTCCAGCTGGTTCAGGTTAGCCTGGGTAGGTAAAATCCAAGCAGCTAAATTATCCCACACTGAGGGTGCTGCACTGCAAAGCACAAAAGTTCAGGGTGTTCCCAGGAGCTTGTCAGTAATTGCTGCTTCTGGAGTTACTGAACTTTTCTTGTGGGGTTTTTTTGGGTTTTTTTTTTTTGTTTTGTTTTTGGTTTTTTTTGGGTGTGTTCTGGAAGAAATGATAAAAATATGAATAAAACTTAAATTTAATTCCAGAATGTCCTGGTGCTCTGCAGATGTCCCTGATATGAATTTAACAGCTCTTCCCACCTCTGAGTATGCTAGTGGTACAAGAGTGGACCAAAGTCTGGTGTAATGAGTTACTCACTATTTATCTCATATTCTGGTGGATTTTTTTGTTTGTTTTGTTTTTGGTTTTGTTTTGGTGGTTTTTTTTTTTTTTAGATTGGGTATGTTTTTTGGCCTGAAAATAATTCAACAACATTAAAAAGCCCTAAAAAAATTTGCAAAAAAACCTTTGCATGACTGCTTGCTTAATACAGGACTGTAATTGAGGCAACTTAATATAAACAAAGGAAGAAATTAGGGCAAGATTAACCCAATAACCAATCTAAAACCACATTTACCACCAACCTTGAAAATCTGTGGCAAAATCTTGCCTGGTTCCTCTGTTCCTCACATGTGCATGCCTTTGGCAAGGATGATTAAAGTCTGTGCTGCTTCCCCTCTAATGTGAACAAAGCCCTTCAGAGCCCTATTCTAGTTTCCTCTTAGCATGGTGTTTGGCTTCCTTTGGGACTGACCTTTTACTGCCCACAGCCCACCTCCATCCTGTTAGAGGGCCTGCAGAGAGTTGCTAAGTTAAACATCATAAATCCCACTATAAATGATTACACAGAGCTTTTCACTAACAATCTTCTGTGGGGATATCAAGCTTGATAGACGCATAAATCATTTAAAGAACATCTGCCTAATGAGGGGTAACCTGGAACTGCTTCCCTCAGCCTGAATGTACCAAGGGGAAAAGAAAAAAAAATGTAGTCAATTGGCCTATTTTAGCTGGTGCCTGCTGGATGCAGGTTGGTTTCTGTTGTCACAACTGACTTTGCTGGCCATGTGGAACATGCCCACATTCCCTGACAGTGACATTTGCTTTGCCTGCAGCCCATGGCACCAAGAATGAGGGATGTGAGGTCAGTTAAGTGCTTTGTTGTAAAGAGAGATTGTCAATGTGTCTAGGCACAAAGTTCTACAGAGGCAGGTGGGTCAGAAGAGGAAACCCAAGCAGGTGGCTTGGAGGTAACCTGAGCAAGGACCTAACCCTCGCTGTGGTGTGGGAGCTCCGCTTTGTGAAACGGCAGCAGAGCTGGGGAGGCTGAGAGCAGGAGCTGTGATGTAGGAGGTGAGTAGAGAATGCAGATGGACTCACCTTGGCAAGGCTTTGGTGGGGACCTGGGAGGTGCTGAGCACAGCTCATCACCAGTGCAATGGCTGGATTTGTCAGGCAAAGAACAAGCTGAATTGGAAAGAGGGAGTCTAATGAAGTTCAGAATCAAATCACGGCTGATAGATAGGAAATTGTTGGTAAATACAAGGGTTGAGCTTCCAAGGGAGCCTGATGCATTCCCTAGGATCTACCACATGTGACTCAAGGCTAGCAAGTCTGTTTGCAGATAATCCTACAGGCAGAGAATGAACTTGGCACTGGAAAGGTTCTGTCTGTTCATTAGGTGTGATGGGAAAGAGTTTGAGTTTCCTGGTGACAATCACAGCTAACCAACCCGTGACTTTGACCATCTGAGAGACACCTGACTGCCAAACGGATGATGGAAGACCTGTGGGGTAGCACATGGAAGCCTTTCCATTTAAAATCACTGGATCATCAGGAAAGGTGTAAATAAACAGCAGCAGTAACCTTGGAATGCAATTGAATCACTCCTGCTGTGTAAATTTGGCTGCCAGATGCTCATGGCAAGTCTTCATATCATGGTTTAAAGCTGCTGCCGCCTGATGATAGATTTAACAGACATGACTAGCCAGGAGCAGGATAATTTTTTTTTTTATTTTTTCAAACTAATGTTCTTGTGACACAGAAGTACTCATGGGATTTCAGGAAATCCATTGCCTCTCTGCATAAATAAACTTGCTGGATGTGTGAGTTGTCCGTCACCTCACGGTGGGGTCATTGCTGGGTGTTACTGCTCTCTCTGACCTGCACAGATTGTGCCTGGGATCTCACCACTGTCATTACAGCTGAGACAGGGGGGTCATGAATAGTTCAGTCTTCTTCTTGTGCTGTTGAGGATGAAGTCAATAGGAAGTAAATATTATTGACTGCTGTTTTCATTCAAAAATCAAGATTCATTGAGGTGAATCTGAGGTCAAGAGAAGCTCTCAGGGGGAGGAGACCAATAAATCTTGACACTTAATAATACAATATTTGTAATACAGCTAATTTTGGATATTGAATGTTATTTGATCTAGTGGGGATTTTTTTCGATTTTTTTTTTTGTTAGTTGTCCTGTTAACCAGATTGGTAGGTTGTACCATTTAAAAGACTGGGTAGTCAGGTAGTAGAGCTAATTAATCTTGGATTACGTACTTCCCTGGGTGGAGCTCTTTCGTGAACCATACCTGGGCATAATTGAGTTCTCTCTCTCTTTATGGAGTGTGAGCATTTGTAAGTAGGGCATGTGTACATGAGATAAGAATTTATTTTGGAGCAGGGAGCACAAGCAGAGATGGAGGGGAAAGTGCTTAAAGTACAATCCTTGGCAAGTATGAGTCTTTTATAGCGTATTTTTCATTTAACTGAACCAGAAAAGGAGCTGGACAGTATTCTCACTAAGGATTTGACTATTTTGGTGAGAGTTTGCTCTTTTCCTCTGTATGTGTTCATGACCTTGGCCGCTGTGGCTGCACCCTGTGGCTGGAGGCCGTGTACCTTCTCTCAGGACAAAGCAGGGCAATTTGATTAGATTGCCAGCTGCTCTGAATAGCTGCTGCTCCACAGAAGTCAGTGGAGTAAAGCCAGGTTATACCAGCTGAGAACGTGGCCATCATGCTTTCTGAGTCACATTTCTAACCCTTGCTGTGCTCCCAGATTCCTAAACTGGAGCCAGCCTCCATGGGCAGGATTGTCAGGAGCATCCAGCCCTGGCCTAACTCCACTGCCTTGGCAGCAAAGGGCTGCTTGTTGTGCTCTGCATCCAGCCCCAGAGTCCAAGGGCTTGGATTCAATGGGGCTGGAATGCCGAGGAGCTGGAGCGGGTGGGCTCCAGCCCAGGGGATCCAGCGAGGCTGGGCTGGTTTGCAGCTGCTGGGGATCAAGCCTGGGCTCAGCTGCTTGTTCTGCCCACAGAAAGAGGGAGCAGTGGCAGGGAAAGCCTTCTCCTTTGTGCCAGGGCATTTCCTGCCCTACCTGGGGATGCTGTGTTGGGGTCCAGCCCCCTGAGAGGCTGTCAAGAGGCAGCGAGTGCCAAAGGGCTGGCATTTCCCCTGCTGCTGTCCCCATGTCCTGGTTCCTATGGCCCTGCCACGTGCTGCCAGAGCTCCGGGGCGTGCACGGATCCATCTGTGGGCACAGAGCAGGCATTCAGCGCCTGGTTTGCTGTTATAGAGCATTTCAGCCCTTCTGCAGATGGTGAGCTGTCCACTCTGCCATGTGTCCCTGTGGGGGAGCAGTGCAGGCTGCCTTTGTGGCTGGGAGCCATGCTCTCTAAACATATATTGTGCTTCTGGGAGTGCAGGTTCTAGGGGTTTTTTTTGTTTGTTTGGTTGGTTTTTTTGTTGTTTTTTTTTCTCAGCCAGGGGTTGTTTAGGGTTTGGATTTGTTATTGCCAGTCACTCAAAGCAGGAAGACCAAACAAGGGCTGGCCTCTGGTTGGCTCTTGCTGAGGTTTTTGCTGCAGGATTGCCAAATCTAGCAGGGCTTTCAGAGGAGGAAATAATTATCTGTGCACTCCTTCCTCCAATCTGCCTCCTACTCCAGTGTTAGAGAGCATCCAGAAGGAGCTGCCAGGGCAGCTGCCGTGCCAAGTACAGCATTCCCCAGTGGGGCCATCCTGCAGGAGGCAGCTCCAGCCCGTGATGGGAATTAGGGCCAGAGATAAGGTGGCTGTGTTGGCTGACTGACACACCACCGTTCTTCCAGCTGGCTAAATGGCAACTCCTCCCTCACCAGGCTGTGCATAACCCTTCCCCGAGCCCTGGAACATGACGTGGCTTTTACCTTTCCCCCCGCTGCACTTTTATAGCTGCAGCTTGGAGAGCTGGAGGTGCCAGCGCAGCTTTGCCCTGGCTCGGTGCCACCAGCTCTGTGTGACACAGGGTGGCAGCCTGCCAGCCCCGTCACGCCTCTTGCAGCTTGAAATCCCAGTGGGTAAATTCCAGCTATTTCAGTGGGAAAGGGAGCGGCTCCTCTGAGGCTGGGAAGGGCTGGCACTGCCTGGAAGCACCAGCAGGCTCCAGAGGGTTTGTGGAAAACTCAGCCTGCAGCAACGTGGAGCACACAAACCTGTTCTTGTGGTGCCTGGTGTGTGCAGCTGGAAATCCCAGTCTGCTTATCTGGGAGTGAGGCCTTGAAACGCTTCATGAGCTAACCTGAGAGTGTTTTGTGGGTCAAAGTTTTTGTTAATTTAAGTTTTGTGAATTCCAGAGTTTTGTATTTGTTTCATTACTATTTTCCAGTATTCCAGATTAAGGGTTAATGCTTGATGAAGACTTTAGAACAGCAAAAGATTTACCATTGTTTTTATGTTACTTAGTTCTGTATGAGCTGCTGCAACCAAAAAAAACCCAACCAAACAAAAAAAACCCCCACCAACCTCCCCCCCCCCAAAAAAAACAAAACAAAACCAAACAAAAAAACCCCACAAAAAAAAAAAAAACAAAACCAAAACAGAGAAAGCCCTGAGATGATAAAATACATTTAGATTCTTTTTCTCTGCTGTAGTTGCCAATCTCTCTGACCTGGGGTTGGATCTTGGAGTGAGTCAGATCTAAGGCACTGTTTCAGCAAATTTTTGCTTGAACTGTTGTGTTCCTCACTCCAGCAGTTTGGTTCATTTGGTTCATGTCCAGCCTGGTTCTGCCACTGTTTGGGTCTGTGGGACACCTGCTGCAGGACAAGTGTGTTGGGTTTGGGTCCTGCTGTGACTCAGGCAGAGCTCAGTAGACCCAGAAAAGGGCCAAGAGTCTCCTCCTGGGAAAGAAATAACCAAAAGAGGATATCACCAAGGCTGTAAAATCCTGAGTGAAACAAGAGAACTCAACAGAGAGTGACCAAGCATTTACTCTTTTAGGATGTGATTTAAGGGGCATCAAATGGCAGGGTTAGATGGCAGGCCCGAATTAAAAGGACATCCTTCCTCCCACAGTGTGCTGACACTGCCACAGGGGTGGGAGGCATTGAGTTTTTGTGTGTCAAAAAGCAATTGGTGAATTGAAGGAAGAAATGTCCATTGAGAGCCATTAAATGTAAAAGCTTTCATCAGCTGTGGCCACAGCATGGGCTCACAGCACAGGCACACAGTTAACGGGTTCCAGCAAAAGAGGCTTTGGGGACTGCTCTGATCACCTCAGCTAACTTCATGTACCTCTCATACCCCTGAGAAATATTTCCAGTGCTAACTTACATATTGTACCAGTGACCCAGCACCCCTGCTCCCTTTGCTGCCTGCAGAAAGGTCAAAGATAATGATTAAAAATAAATAAATAACCCAGGAAAACCCCTACTGCTTCTCTCTCAGGTTGTTCAGGCTTGAAATAAATCATCTTTCTATTTCTGAAGACACAGATGACTTAAGCTAAATTGCATTCGGAGCCATTATCCTCACACTTATTTATGCTGTCGTGTCTTGTGCTAACACTTTGTGAAATATTTATTTGCTCCTGGTCTCCCGCAGCTTAGCTCGGGATTCATGAGGCTCCCGTGTTATGTCTCTATTCTGTGCAGCTGCATTCTGTCAAGGAAGGAGGAAATGAAGGCTCCAATCTGTGTTTTACATTATGAAAATATATTGCATATCACCGCAGGTAATTCCATTCAACAGGTGGATCTTTTGTTTGCATGCCATCAGGCACGTGGGTTGTGTTAGATGGTGTAGTCACCAAACCTTATTGTGTGAGGATGAGCAACTCTTCTGAATTTGCTTCCCAAGCCTTGTGCTTGCTCTGCAGGTCCCAGGTAACTTGCAGAAAAGATTCTGACAGGAACAGGGAATACCCTGAAAAAAACCCCACATGATTTTAGTGGGTCACAAGATGAGGTAATGACAAGTGTGAAATTCTGTGTGAAATGCTGTAAACAACTTTATCTCCAGCTCTGTGGTCAGAGCCTCCCTTAAGCATCTGAAATGGCTTCCCTTCCTCAGCCTGCAGGTAAATGGGCTGTGGCTGCTCTCTGCCAGCCTGGGAAGATGAAATCTGCCTGCTGGGCTTCCCTCCCCCTATCAGGAGCACTGGTGTAAGTGTCTGCTGGAATCTCTGCAAGGAGATTGACTGTGTCTGCTCTGGTGGCATCAGGGCAGCAGCTGATTTAAGATACTGAGGTGCAGCTCTGACATTTGGCTGAGGTGGCAGAAATCTGCTGGAGAGAAATTGTCCTGATTCCACCTCCCAGCTGAAATCCGGGCCAGCAGTGACCGGCTGTCACTTGTGTTGGATTGTCAATGGGCTGTGCAGAATGTGCTAAGCAATCCTCAGCCCAGCTATGGACAGGTTGATCCAGATGAGCACCTCTGGCAGAGCTGGCCTCTGATCTGAGCCCAGCTGCCAGGGACTGAGCCAATACTGAGGGTAAAGTGCCTGTATCTTTAGGAACAGCGTCTAAATCATCTCAGGCTTGTGGCACATTGTACCACATTGATTTTGGTGCTGTAGAATCCAACTCACCATTCTGGTGTCATCACTAGGAAACCTTTCGCAGTCTAAATCCAATTTTAGATGGATATATTTATATATATATATATATGGGGGAAAGAGCTGCTAAGCCTCTGTTGCTGCTTCTTGGTGAATTAACCCGACAAGCTCCTTCTGGTGTTAGCTTTAAGTGACATTTGCTGTGTAAATGACACTGACATTCAAGCTGAGGTGTTGGCTCTGGCAGCAGTTCGCTGCTTCCTCCCAGGTGCCCTGGAGAAGAGCCTGCAGCGAAGAGCTGCTGCTGCTGCCAGCAGGTGCTGCTGGGGCTGTTTGGGGAGGAGAGGGAGCCTTGTTCTCACTTTGGTGCTTTTTCCTCTCTTTTGTGTCTCTGGAAGTCCTGAGAATGCTGATTTAATTTCTGTGTCTCCACAGCCAGGGAGTGCTGATCTTATTTACCAAACACCTTGGGCTGAACATGGAGCTGGGGTCCATGGGTTGTGTTTAAACAATTGATCATCTGGGGAACAGGATAACAGAGCAGAACTACCAAAAATTGCTGCACAGTGTGTGTGCACTGATCCTCTAAGGAGTCAGAAATTTGTCTTAGGCAATGCATGGCTTTGCTAGAAAAAATGGGCATTTATTTATTTATTTAAAACCAGAGGACAAGCTTTAAAAGCTGCAAGCAGAGCTTTTCAGAGGACAAGTGGGAGTTAGTTGCCTAATTCTCACACTGACTTTTGGGGAGATCTGGCTGCTGAGCTGCTCTTCATGCTTTTCAGAAATCTCCCCTTGGTCCACGTAATCTCTCTGTAACCCCTTTTTAATTAGCTTGTCTTTCTGGAAGAAGAGACCAAGAAGTCACGTTCAAAGATTATTGCTCTATCCAGCAGCTGCTAGAATAGCTCAGTTAATGCTGCAAAATCTTACTGCAGGTCCCAGCAGCGTGTCTGGCCTGCCTCCCCATTCTCATTTGGCCCGGGGATGTAAACTTCCCCCAAAATGCTCTCCAAACCCATTTCCAGCCTGTGATATTCTGTGCTATAGCACCAGCTGGCCATTTATCCAGAGAGCCTGGCTTTGAATCTTTTGGCAGAGTAAAATATTTGATAGGGAAAGAAATGAAAGACTGGGGGTGCTTCAAAAAAATGAATGCCAAGAGCACGTGTATGCCAAGCAGGAGATAATGGTGCTACCTTTACTGTCCCAGGCTCTCCATCTGCAGTTCATGCCACAGCCCCGCTCCTGCTGCTTGGGATCAAGAGGAAAATGTCAGTCCTGCAGGCAGCATTTGAAGATGCAGCCTTAAAGCTGCATAGGAAAAAAAATATCAACGTCTTCTTAATGGCAATGAACAGGCTTCTCCAATGAATTTGGGATAGGGACAAGGAGAGGTTTTTGAAGCTTCTGGACTTGTCTTTA
The DNA here is from genome assembly GCA_013396955.1 of Regulus satrapa. Taxonomy (NCBI): domain Eukaryota; kingdom Metazoa; phylum Chordata; class Aves; order Passeriformes; family Regulidae; genus Regulus; species Regulus satrapa. The sequence goes on from VWZN01000032.1 coordinate 828,759, forward strand.
CATCTGTAATAACAAATTCAACTCAGAATTTGTATGTTGAAGGTGGGAGCCTGGTGAATTTGGATGCTTGAGGGAAAATATACAGCATTGTCATGAGGAGACAATTCCCTAAAGCAGGTGGGGAAAGTGGTCCCAGGGGCTGGGAGAGGCTGAGGAAGGAGGAACTGATGAACTGGTGGCTGGGAAAAGTCCTGGATATTGCACATTGCAGAGAAAAAACCTGATTTTTGTGTGCTGAAATTTTAAGTTTCAGGACCTTATGTGCTGGTATAATTGCCAGCAAGGACAGCTTAGACAGTGCATATAAGATCAAGCCCTGTAGTGCTTAACACTCAAGCAGGGGGCTCTGGGAGGGGCAGGAGTTTGGTGCTGTCACTAAAAGTCACAGCTCTGCTGTTGGAGACCTGGCCCAGCCTTGTCCCCCAGTTTTAATATCCTTAAGTGGAAGGCACAGCTATAATGCAGGTCACCAAAAAATGTTACTTTTTAGTTCTTCTAGTGAAAAAATATTGAAGAGTAGTCTTGGCTCTGTCAATGACCACCTCAGAGACCCTTTAGCCTGGCCTGGCTACTGTCAAGCTACTCTAAGGGGAAAATAAACTCTCCTATATCCTTGCTCTCAGCAAGTCCTTTAAAACATCACCACATCCTAAGCACATGAGCTAGAAAAACAGCTGCCTGCTCCACTCCTTCTCTGCCTGATGAGGTTAATAATAACTTTGAATGCATATGTACAGCATTAGCTTTCATGGTAACATGCATAATTCAAATCCCCTAAAGAACAGTAGAGCTTTGAGGAAGCAAACTTCCTTAATGTACTGGGCAAGGATCCAGCTTTTACCAGCTGTTGAGGGTTGATGTACAATTTTTGGTTAAGTGAATAATTTATCACGGATATTATCTGTAGTGTATCACATCCCGACAGTTTGTAGGCCTGTGCATATGGCTCTTGAGATGCCACAACACTGCCATATGCTTCATGGCCCATTACCACTCACTCCCTTAAGATGTTTTCCCCTATGTTAAGCATGTTAGAACTGCAGTGGGACCACTGGCTCGCTGCAAATGCTGCCTGGGTTTCTCCCCACCAGCCTCCCTGTATTTAAAAAAAAAAAAAAAAATGAAAAGGAAAGAAGGGCTGTTCAGACTCTCCCCAGTCTTGTCATTTTAAATAAGCTGCCTGCTGCTTCACGATACAGATGTGGATTATAAATTCTGCAGAACACCTGTCCTGAACTCATCCCCTGCTACCCCTTGTAACACGGTTGTGTTGTGTTTTTACAAATCTATTTGTTGTAGCTCCAGCCGACTGTCTGCATAAATCAAGGCTGCTTTAATCAGGCAGTGAGGCTGCTCTGCCCCTCGTACTTGCAGCAGCAAAACAGAACTGGGAAATTTTGGCAGCCTCCAAGAGATGTATGGAATGCTGTGTCCCAAATTCTAACTGCAGATGTCCTATTTCTTGGTCAGGAGAAGGAATACTGAAGGACTTCACAGTTTGTGTCTGTCACAGTGCAGGAGGGGGGAAAGCATCTGGGTTGTTTGTCAAGTTGATTGCTTATATAGGAAGTAGCTTCCCATGATAAAAAAGACTGATTTGAGACTGAGAGCAAGCAGCTGCTGAGCTGTAATTATAGCTGGGTGTCCATCCTGAGGATGGCTGCAGCTTCTTCAGCTACAGAATGTGCTGGTTTTGAGTTTCATGTCCAGAGAAAAATCTTTGTTTAGTTCATCCTGATCTTCTGTCCAGTGCTACTGTTTAGTGGCCACCAGGCTCCCCATGGCTGTAACTTGCAATAAATGAAATAACCCCTACATGAGTCGTTCACTTCTGAATGTTCCTCAGGTATATAAGTGCTAAAATGGGATCTTTCATGGATGTAGGATGGATTAGTTCAAATTGAATGTTGCACATGGTTTTCCTTCAGTAAAAATATGTTCTTTCCAAACAAATAGCATTTTTAGATCTGTTTATTACCCAGTGATTGTTTCCCTATTTAAAGATTGTGCTCAACTTTGTCTTGTGAGTCTGTTGCTCTTTTGCAAGTTCAAGTTGCTCTTTTTTTCTTCTTTCCTGACTAGATCAGAATTTTTATGTTTTCTATATTTTCTTCCTTTCTTAGGGAGAGTATTGGTCTTTAGATCATCACTTCCACATGCTTAAATATGAGAGATACTGTGGGCAGTGGCACAGGAGATGGGTGTTGTGATGGCCAGCACAAATGTGATGGGTTTCAGGTGACAGGAGCACATCTGCTCTTTGGCAGAGGGAACCCTCCTCCTGCAGGTCAGTGGCAGGAAGGCAGTCTATCCCATGCATCTTGGTGTTGCACCGTGTCCAGGGAGAGACAGGGAGGGCTGTGATCAGTGACCTCCTGCCTGGCTGCAGAAATCCAAAGGGGCCCAGAGGAGCAGCCCTCAGCTGGAGGAGCTGGCGCTGGGGACAGCTCTGTGCTGCTGTCCCTGCAGGAACTGAATGCAGGTGGGTTGCAAGGTGAGGGCTGGGTTCGTCCTGCAGGATCCCAGCCTGTGCTGCCCTGAGATGGGGTCGTGGGGAGGCTGTGCCTTGTGCAGCAGGGACCTTTCCTGCTGGCATCAGCTCGGAGGGCACGGCGCCGCCTGCCCCAGCGCACTGCTGCCAGCAAGGGAATGTTTATGCAGTGTTTGGATTAATCAACCTTGAAAAAGGGTCAGATGGATTTACTCAAGTGTCTAAGTAACCTTCACAGCAAAAAAATATATACTCCTGTGTGTTACAGGGCTATCTATAGCCCTGGCCTTGGAATACTGATGTCTGGAGCCCTGAGCTTTTAGAGCACCTTGGTCTGGATCTGACCCCGAAACACTTCTTGTTTCTGAACACACATCACTTCTTCACGGTGTTCACTAGGGTGTGCTTTTCCTGACGAGTGCTGGTGCTGGCGATCTGAAAAGTTTTTTCTCAAATTCCCTTTGATCTCCCATCCTGGTCTGCTTGCTGTGCTCTCTTCCCTCTGCAGTCCCGCTGCTTAATGCCTCCCAGTTCTGCCAATCGTGTTGTTCCCCCTACACAAGTGGAAATTATAAGCATTTTAAAATGTGATTAGTTTTGCACATTGTCTCCATCAGTGTTTCCTTAAATAACAAGACCTTTGGAAACATAATTTCATTTACACCTCCACCTTTGGCAAATAAGGAGATGACAAAAAAACAACCAAAAAAACACTGCAAATAAATAGAACCTACCCACAATAAAGCACTGCTTTCCTCTAATGTTTTTAAAGGGATTAAACAATGCTGAGGATAAGATCAATATTTAAACAAAAAGTTCTTGAAGCCTGTATTCCTTTTAAAAAGATCATATACTGGGCTGAATTGTGAGCAGAGCAGTTCCTGTCTCATGCTGGAGGAATTTGGCATGTGTCTTCTCCTATAAACATTAAGCCAAATATATTCTTGTGGAACTATCATATTAAATTAAGATGTAAAATCATGGCAAGGTCTTCATTCTTTGTGGCAACAGGCATAACAACTAGGAAAAAAAAAAAACCTAAACAATTGTTTCAACTGAAAGTCCAAGAATGACATCTAGTGGCACCATGTGAGACTTCTGGCATAAGCTTATGTGAGAATAATTAAATGCACAGTGAGGTTTTTCCTTGACTCTTCTTAAGCTAGAGATCCAGTTCCTGATTTTCAATCACTGCCACGTACCCATTTAAAAAAACACTGCAAGCTGAGTGCTTGTTCTTCAGATTTGTTTTGTTGTTGCTGGTTTTGGGGATGATAACTTGAGGCTAGTTGAGGCTGTGATAAACTGAGCAACACTTTTGGCTCTGTGGCTAAATGAAACACCACAAAACTAAACTCATACCTGTAGTTGCTTTAGTTTCTTTAAGTCAAAGTGAGAATAAAGACAATGTCTATGGGATTTCCAGTACTAGATTTATGTGATGAGAACAGAAGTAGTAGGAGGCAAAATAACTCTTACACAGAGGAAAGAGAAGAAAAATGTATTCATAGATTTAAAGTAAAAAAAGGTGAAACTTCAAGTAAGGCATTTTTTGAAGGCACCAGCACATCATTTTAGGTGATGAGAGTCAATTATTTGGCAAAAGGTGGAACTCAGAGGATTGAGTGTTCTGGTCTTCTCTGTGGAGAATTGAATGCTCTGACAGCAGTGACAGCATGTCTGACCTTCCTGCATCTTTAAATCCCACAGGATCTTGATGAGGATTGTATAACATATTCATCACAGCAAACGTCCTGATCCTGCTGTGGCACAGTTAATCTTGGCTGTTTAATTTGTGTTGTGCAGGTCTGATTTGGAATGAAGACTCCACATTTTCTTGTGCTCTTCCAGTGGTAAATGTAGCTCTGTCCTCTTCTGGGAATGGAAACTTTGCAGTCTCACTAGGATTTGATTTAACTCTCTCTCTTTGAAACAGAAAATGGATTTTAGCTGTTAGGTTTGAACTCGGAGCACATACCTGGCTCTAAGGTATGTGATAATGAGGTAAATAGTTGCTGCATAAATGCTCTGGGGTTCCCATTATTAAGAAAGAGTTTAAATTGACACAAGGGTCCACTTTGGACCCCTTTTCTCTTTACCAGCAGGCAGCAAATGAAGTGAGTTAATATCTCTGGAGGAGGGGCAAACTGTGTTATAAAGGGAAATTTTGCTGAGGATATAAAATGGATAAGAGGAACTTGGAGAACAATGAGATGAATAGGAATGTGGAAGAACATTTCCACAACTGAAAACTAGGCAGATGTCTTGGCAGCAGAGGCTCAACGTTAAAACAGGAACTTGATGCAGCACATCAGAGACTGAGAAGTGTTGTAACTCCCACAGGACACCCCCAGTCCCAGCTCTGTCCTCATCCAGGCTCTGCCACTGACAGGGATTACAAAAGAAGGACAAAATATAAAACTGTGGTAAAAAATTACTTTGGTCATGCTTCCCTCAGCTAAGACAGGAGGCGGCTCCACTGCTAAGCATCCTCTGGAAAAAAGGTCCAATGTTGAGTAGCCTGGAGGCAGGGCTTGCTGACAATATTGTCTTAGGAACAGGGTTGGAGAAAAGCTGATGGTGATGGGCAAACAGAATGACCTCTGGATGCAGGCCTAAACACTGATTCAGGAGTATTTGCAGCCTTTGGTTGTTTTGGTGTTGCCTCCCAAAAGGGCCTTTAGTGATGGATTAGTGTCACTGACAGTTCCTTGCTCTGGCGTTATTAGGAAGGTCTGTCTTGAAGAGGGTAGTAGTACAATTAGGTGATCTCTAAGGTTGGTGTGCTGCGGCAGCTTTCATTAGAAAAGCACCTCTAGGTACTCCTACCGATGATTTTCCTGCCTGAACTCTTCATCCTTACTCAAAACGAGTCTTTCTATTGATTGTCAAAAAGAACTCTGTGAGGCTTAGCAGGTGAGCGTGAGATGGACACATCCCCGCTGTCTGTGCAGGGATGGCAGTGGGGTGCAGGGATGGCAGCGGGGTGCAGGGATGGCAGCGGGGTGCAGGGATGGCAGCGGGGTGCCTGTGGCGGGGCTGTGCTGTGTCCCCGGGCCGCTGAGCCGCTCTCTCGGATGCCCGCTAGATGACGGTGCTGTCCCGCGGACTGTGTGCCGGGGATCGGCTCTGCCGCGGGGAAATGGCGCGGAAAATCCGGCCGGGCTCTGCCGAAGGAAAAGCAAAAATCATCACCTTTACCCTTCATAAGGCCCTTGCTTTGGTTTGGTTNAATTCGGGGTATTATGCCTGCATCACTTGGCATAACAGAAGTTGTGCCATCACTGCTGAGGATGTATTTTGGGTGCCTTCAGTGAGTTTCGTTATTGGTGATTATAGTGAATGAGGTGTTTGAACCACAAAGTTGTTTGGAACAATAGGCAATGCTCTCTGCATATCCAGGTGCTCAGTACATAGCTCTGTGTTTGTGGGGGCCCTCCATCTTCTCATTTGGTGGATGAATATGAGCCACGGTACCCCTTGTTCATTATTGCTTGTCAGCAGCTCATTGCAGCAAGAATTTATTTGGTTTATTTGGGTTTTGGTTTGTATCTTTTCTGCTTGGATACTTGTTTCTGTATTTCTGGGTGCAATCTCCTAGAGGTTCCCATCACTTTGTAGCAGGATGTCCAGTGTTGTATCTTCACTCACCAGCATCAGTGTGGTCATAGTCATTTTCCCTTTGCAGGAGAAACAATAGTCCAGAAGAAGACTCCTGTTGATCTAGAGACCTCTAAATCCCCTGGCAGTGCTGCAGGGCTCTGGATGTTAATTCAATTTACAGCCACGATAAGGCAGCAGCAAGTGGCAAGAGGGCTGTAAAGTAATCTTTGTATTAAGTGAGTCTTTGCAGAGACCACAGGAATTTGGCAGGGTTTGCTCAAGAGACTCTAATTTTTTTTAGTGATTAGTATTAATCAGGAAGAGAGCATTGCATTTCATGGCTTGGTGTTTCCTCTCCATGATACCCTCAGCTGGACAGCATGCTGATTGAACGTGGAATGATGAAATGGAAGCTGGAGCAGAATGGTCCTTCCAGGGTATCCGCTGGCAGGACTTCCCCTCAGAGCCAGCCAGATGGACTGAGTGGGTATGGGCAGCCCAGGCTCGTAAACAAACTCGGCTCCATCTGGCTGATGGATTTCATTCCCAGTGAGGTAATTCTCACACCAAGATCCCTCCCTGTGATCCATCCCCCCCTCTGGTGTGCTCTCCCTGTTCACTGGCTGTGAGTGGGGGGTTTGCTGTGCCCCTGGAGAGCCTGGGGCTGTCCCTGCTGCTCCCAGAGCCCTCTCTGCTGCTCACATCCTCATAGGGGCTGTGCAAGAGCCTCGGAGCCCCCCTGCACCAAAATGCCTCAAATGGCTAAAATACGATATTTAATGTGGCAAGATGCTGAAGTTCAAGTGAACCAAGTTAAAGGAGATTCACCCCAATAGCTATGAACAGAGTGGGCACTGGGAATGAGCCTGGAGTTAGAGTTTGCACAATTAGCTTTCCAGCAGTGTTGCCATCACTCTAAAGGGATTATTTCCACTCAGAGAAGTAAAAGTCACTTTTTTTTAAGTACGGCTGATCCTGGCTATGTTGGCTGCTCCTTTAGGGTTTATACTTGCATCTCTCATTTTATACAACCTTTTTTTTCCTCTCTTTTTAAAATTTTTATTTTATTTACTCCCTCCAGCATTAAATATTTACCTATTTTTCAGCTGAGGGCACAATTTGGGCATGCTGGAACTCATGTCAAATTTCTAAATTGCCACTGGTGAAACAGCTCTGGTATTAACACAAAATGCCTTGCATCTGTTTGTGGCTATCTGTAGTCTTTTAATTATCTGGCTAACATATTGCATGGGAGAGAGCTGGTCTGCCCGGGGCAAGGCTAAAGATTACTTGGTGTTCCATCTTTAAACAACAGATTCCAAAAAGGAGAATCCAAATGCCCTGTTGTAACCTCAGCTTCTCAGCTCATATACTAGATATATCTATTTGTACTGATATTGCCCTGGTCTAACTCAGCATACATCTAATGAAATGCCATATAAATTATTTAAGATTGGTTTTAATTAAAGCCAGGCCTCTGACAAGGCAAAAGTCATAGGTATTATCTTAGCTAGATAAGCACTTGTGGATTCATTGCTGTGTGGTGCTCAATACCTCTTAGCTCAACTCAGCCCCCAGCTGCATCATCTTGTGAAAACAGAACGTGATAAAATTCTTGTTAAATTTGCTTCTAAGCTCATTCATATTCCTTCAGAAGTCAACAGGAGCTCTGTCCCTGCTCTCAGCATCCTGGTGCCCATGGCTTTCTGGCTTCCCTGTGGCAGCTGCTGTGAGCTGGCTGGGGCAGGGCCCTTTGCTTCCCTGCAGATTCAGCAAGGTCAGGTTGGCAGAGGTGAAAGATCACAGGAGAGATCCATGCAGGCTTCTCTTGCAGTGCTCCCCTGTGGTGGCAGCATTTGTACAACTCTTTGGACTTCTGGGCTTCCCAAGGCAGGAATGGGAACAGGGCTGGGGCTGGGGCTGTGCTCTGAGAGAGCAGCTCCTCATCCGCTGCTGGCATTCCTTGCATGGTCCTTCCCTTCCCATTGTAGCAGGGAATGTGTTCTCACAGGGACCTGACAGAATCAATCACTGTGTTCGAAGGAGTAATATATATATATTTATGGAACACAGGGAAAAGCATTTCAGTTCAAAGCTTGGCATAAATAATACATTAGGTTTCCTGCCTAAGCTGTGGTTTTACCATCATGCTGAGACACAAATGTAAGGGGGGGGAGAACCTATTATACAGAGCTCAGCAGGCTTCCATGTTGTTACTTATACATAAACTGAGGGTAGGTTGCCCCTCTGATCACATTATGAGGTGATTAGCATGTTGTTTAACATCAATTATGCATGTTCCATGTTTACAGGCATGTTAAATTATGCAAGCTGTAGTCTTTAGACTTTTTATTTAATTTGTTGGGGGAGAGAAAAACAACAGCAAAACAAACCTTTTTGTTTGATGGCCTTTCCTCCTTTCGTATTAACACCCTGATTTACATCTGAGCAATGTCAGTGAGAGATGCTCCCCTATCACTCTGTCATCCCCCATCTCTTGGGGACACGTGGCCTGGCTGCTGGCCTGGCACAGGCTGTGGAAATGGTAGAAGGGCTTTGGAAAATGCATCTTGTAGCAAAGTAAAGACACTTGGGCTGCAAGTTCTTCCTCTGCTTTACAGTAAACTTAAAAATTAAATATGAGCATAGGGGGATCCAGAAATTCTCACTGAGGAACACTTGCCTTGAATGCCAGGCACAGGCTGGATCTTGCCCTTTGTAGGGCAGGGAAGTTCTTTGTTTTGTACTTGAACTTAAATAGGATCTCAAGCACTTGAACCCTGTGCTGTGTTTGATGACAGCTTCAGTACTTTCTGGGGTACTTTTCTGCAGGTACTCATTGAGAAGTGTCTTCCCTGGGACTTCAACCTCACTCTGCTTAGACCTGGTGAAGTGGGCACCTGACCCTTCCAAGTCATGGGTGCTTTTGAGCTCTAATGTGTGTTTTCCCTGATGATTAAATTACATTTGCTGGCCATCCTGGTGTTTCATCTCCAGGGAGAAGAATGCTCACTTCCTAGAAAAAACAGGCTGGTTTGCAAACTCTCAGAGCAAATGGATTTTCTTTTCAGCTCTTTACTCCAAACTGAGAGAGGCTTTCAGCTTGTGGAAAGACAAGTTTGGAAAGAGATGGGGGTGGGGGTAAATGCAGTGTCTGAAAGAATCCATCTTCCATGGCTTCCCACAGTGATAAAGCACAAAATACTTCCCTGCACAACTTTCAGCCTTGAAATAAAAATCACAAGCTACAGCTATGGTTTGCTGTAAGAAAAGAGCAGGAGAGCCTGAAGGCATGCTGGAGGTCATAGGTCCCTGCAACAGCAGCAGCTTAGTGAGGTGGAATTCCCAGCTGAACACCTAAGAAGAGAAACACATCCTCTGTTATGAAAAAACACTGAAGGGCAGGAAAAGACACAAAATCTGGTGAGGTGTTTTAACCCTTGGCTTGCCTGCAGAATGAATCAGCTGGGAATGAATCCTGCATCCTGCTTTGTGATGTTAGGGTGCTCATAGGTGAAGACTCTGTGAAACAACAGTTTTATGTACCCTCTTTTTAAACCCCAGTCAGAAACGTGATAAGCACGGTGCTGTGAGGACACGATGGGATGGTTACACACACAGAGCCCTGCCTGTGGGATCAGTAGTTTGAGCAGAAAATACCTGCTGCTACTGTCTTTGGCTAACCTGAGTCCCCAAAGCCATCCCAAGAACATTAAAATAAGCTGTGGGTTCACATCCTCTGCTTTTTGCAGCAACAAAGCAGCCTTTGCAACCTCGTCTTGCTCCTGAGGCTTTGTGCAGTCATACCTGCACAGCAGGGCTAGTTTCAAACCCTGACAGGAGGGACATGTCAATATGAGACTCTTTGTTAGTGCTGTGGACACTTATTAATTTTTTTCTTTTCAAAGAGGTGGAGAATCTGTTTTATTCAGGGACAAACCCAGTTAAGACTGACCTTTATCTAATTGTGTCAGATGCAGCTCCCCAAGGCACTGATTCCAGGCAGGAGGGTTGGGCTGTGCAGTGATTCCTCACTCAGTATTTCAGTATTACAGGCCTTTGGCAAACAGATGAGAAGGAATGCAATGCTTAACAACCTGCCTTACTAGCAGCATAAAACCTACAGTAGGAATGGGTCAGAAATTGAGTCCTAATATACACAAAGAGCTCGTAGTCTCAAAACAATCCCCGTAGCACCAGGGAGAGAACTGCAGGCTGTGATTCAGTGTGTCCAACATGATTCCTGGTGCTCACAGGTATGAAACAGGGAGCAGGACCAGCAGCGAGGCAGATTCAGAATCTCATTTTCCTGACAGGCTGCGTGTACATGCTGTGCAGTCAGCAAACATACACCTGTCTGGGTAATAGCTGCAGAGAGAAATACACACAACATGCACACACACCTCAGAGACAGATGGGGAGGCTCATAAAGTAAGTTTATGGAAAGGCAAGATTAAGCTGGAGAGGCAACAAAATGCTCCAAGAACTTAAATGAGAAATATATGTTGGCAACGGGACAGTGCTTAGAAAGAACAGAAAAATCAATTGTTGTTTAGCTGCAGCAGAGGATATGGATCATTTAGCAAGGGCTGGTAGAAAATATCCCAAGAATAGTAACAGTGCTTCCAAGGGCCTCAAAGAAACCAGTTATTGCATGAATTACAGTTTCCAGGGACTGTACCACCTGCCCTGGTGTGCAGAGGGCAAGCCTGCTCAACCAGATTGGACAGGGACTAGAATATAAAAGGGTTTATTGTACAAGTGAGAGGCAAACAGTGAGGCATCTCTCAGGACCTGGAGGTCTGGGATGCTGGAATTTCTGTTGTATCCCACATATTTTGCAGATGATTTCAAATATGAAGCAGCTTTTTGAGAGAAAAAGTCTTATTTCATGAGAGCTGTATAATCAAGACCCACTTCTGTAAAATCTGTTAGATCTAAGGCAATTACTGATAATCTTAGTGTACTGAGCACAGTTTGGAGGTCTACATATGTATTTTTCAAATAGAGTCTGGGTTGAAGTGATTTTAAGTTGTGATCTATACCAATAATTACCATCTTACCTGCATGATGTCCCTTTACATGCATTTCATAGTGGCTCTTTACCCTTTGTTGTGTTTATGATAATTCGAACCTTTTTGCCTGGCAGGATTGTGAGAGATTTGCTAAGTTTTAGACACTGTAGGACTGTGCAGGGTCTCTTACTCAATACCATCTTAGTGCTGCTGCTGTAGGAGCAAATAGGAGCAGTAATGATGGGGAATTACTCTTGTGAATTGCCTACAAAAATATGTGTCAGGCTTGCTTGTGTGTCAGATATGTGTGTGTAAACCAAATATTGAAGGATAAGAAATGTTAGAGAAATGCTGCTCTGAGAAAAACACATCTTGAATTTGAGCCAGGCATTTGTGAAGAAAAAAAGCCCAAAACCATGAATGTGTGCCTTTGATTTCTTCAAGCAAGATTTCCTTTCTTGTCTGTGTTTCTTGACTGCATTTGTTTGTTTGGAAATTTTTATCTAAGAAACTGAAAAACATCAGGAATGGCCCAGCCTCTGCTTAATGTTAAATGTTTCAAACACTGAAACTCTGTTTTCAGTTTGCTCCCTGAGAGCGTTGTGCTGCTCTCGAGTCCTTTCAGCTGCTCACTCCTACCTAAGCTGACAGAAGTCAGCTCTTCAGTCTCTTTTCATGCATTTGCTTTTGACCAGAGCACTGCAGGACATCATCCAAGTCACTCTCCTCAGTGACTTGTGAGTCTGTGTTCTCACTCTGTTACATTTTTATCAAATACTCTAGAGCTGATTGTCTGTGTCTCACAGCACAGGGCTATTTACAGTGACGTTCTGCTAGCAACACATTCCTGGATGCACCTGGAGAAGGAGCACATCCAGGCAAAATTTTGCCTTGTCCAGTTTATAAATTAAAAATAGGCATATTAAATTGTTTAATATATTTTCTGCCCTTGGCACATGTTATACACATGAATAATTAAGAATTAGTTCAAGTTCATGGTATGCAAAACTTTCTAGAAGCTGTGGTGTTTCATGACTGACTTCTATGTTAATGTGAAAGAAAATACTTTTTTTAAGCCCCAAGCTGAAAAGAAAACCAGAATCTTACAGATACAAGTGATCTCTGAGGAGCAAATGCTGTGGATTCTGGGACAAGAGGTTTTTTGATCTGATATTTTAATTCATAGTTATAAGAATGTTTTAGCCTGGTTTTTAATGTGGGTTGCTAGTCTGGTTTAAAACCTTAAAATTCAGGATTCATCCATGTATGAAGGTGGTTTTGTAAGAATTCACAAGTTCCTCTGTGTTTGTGGAGGTCACATGAAAATGTTTCTGGAGCTGTTCACTGCAGCACCCTGACAACTACAGCACTGAACAACAGAGTAAGAGCCTGCTTTGGTTTTATTTCCAGTGTCTGCATAATGTACTCTGAGTATTTATGTTTTCATGGTGCATCTCCTTCTTTGATACCCCTATTTCCAAGCATTTAACCTCTCTCAGATTCTTTACTAATAAGACTTTGCTCCTGGCTGGTCTACCTTTGCTCAAAGGCACCTCTGCTCTGAGAAAAACCTCCCAATAAAGTGAGAAGCGGATGAGTTAGATAGAGGAACTACAGAGTGCAAAAGGTGCTTCAGAGCAATAAAAGTCTGGGGTTTTTTTGATTGGTTTGGGTTTTGGTTTTTTTTNTAATTGACATTTACCAAATGTCCCTGCACTCAGTCCAGACTTTTAAAATCACCTTTGCCGAACCTGTAGTTTATGATTACAGGCCTGTGGACTTTTCAAGGATTTTTCAAAAATGATTAGTGGTACTGGGGAAACTGAGAGAAAGAAATGGAGCACATTCAGAGGATTGAATGAAAAGTGTTGGTAGTGGTGTTGGGGATGTATGACTGAGAATCATGGCTCAAGGTCCTCAGAATGAAAGCTGTCTTGTCTCTTCAGGACTTAAAGGGGTCTGTAGGTGAAGATACAGCTGCAGTGATACTTTTCCAGGTGTGTGAGTGTGTGGTGGTGCTTCATTCAGGACAGGATTTGTGAGAAGAGTAAGGGGTGACTGTAGTATAGATCTGTGGTATAACGCAGCTGCTGTTTAGCCTTACCTAATTCAGTGCAAAATGCACTTTCTTCTGCTGACCAGTCCTGTTTAACCTTTCCTGTATAACACACATTGCTGCAAATTAGGAACAGTGTAATAGACTAGTGAGAAATTCTTTAGGCTAAGGATGAGCAAAGATCCCTTTGGGGACTCATCTCTACAATTTCATTTTGGTTTTGCTGTGGAGTACAATTACTGCTGCTAAGACCTCATGGAAATGGGACCCAGGAAATTTTAGAGAGGCTGTTTCTACTTATGGATTACAGGAAATTCTGCCTCTCTATGTATTGCCACGTTCCTGTGTCCAGCCCTTCAGCATCTCCCCTGTATGAATTCCTTGTGCCAGTAAGGAGCAAAACCTGCATCTTAATTTTTTTAAAGTACCTCAAATCATAGGTGACATCTCTGTAAAAAGCATATAAAATGCAAGTGATAGAACAACAAAATTAAGCATTAGACTAAATCCAAAACATTCTTGATAAAAACACAGGAGAGTTGATGTACAAATACATTTTAGTATGTCTGGCTTTTTCCATGAAAGCAGTACATTCCACTGAGTTCCTGTTTTAGAGCTTTCTTCCATTTTCTGTTCTTTCTCTAGGTACGCGTCATCCACAGCATGCAGCAGTGCACTTTGCCTCCCAGTGGATTGTCCTTAGGCTAGACAAACTTTAATTGTCTTATTTTTGAGCCACGTTCACTGCAGCCTCGCTCCCCGCTGTAAAATGGCTCCTAACTTAGCTTTGCACGTCAATGTTTCCTAGCTGTTCTGATGTCCTTGGCATCTGCTGCTGATTCTTCAAGCCAGTGTGAAAAAGAAAACCATGCTTTCTTGTGGAGTCTCTTTTGTTAGTGCTGCTGATGGTCTTATTCCCGAGAACTGCCTGGAATCTTGTGTGGGCACTTGAGGGGTGCTTGTGAAATGTGCTCATTGTGATCCTATCAGACCTGCTCGGGTGTTGCTTCACTCCGGTGACTGAATCCTCACCCGAGGAGCTGCATGTGTCGCTGTGACACGCCAGGTTGATACTGATATAAAACCATGTGAATTATGGCACAATAAACCCAGTTAGCACATTAGTGAATCTGACCTTTGTGGTCTGGTGGCCTGAGGAGACAGCAGCAGCATTTGTACAGGTATCTCAGCAGTCATCACAATTTTCCATTCCCTTTTTCTTTGGGAGAGAGGGAAGGGGAATCTGAGGCTATTTGAAAAATGAAGCCTATAGAAGAAACAAACAAACTGCCTGCTCTGGTATTAGAGTCATCAATCTTGGTCAGGCATTATTGCCAAAGGAGAACAAGGCTGGAGAAATATGCCTGTCAGTATTCAATCATTACGTCCATTAGATACCGGTTGGCATTGATACATATTAAATAAAGGAGTGTGAGTTGTAGCTGCTCCAATTTTCTCTGTGTGGAACACCCAATACAGTGATAACAGGCTGAAAACGCTCTTAGCAGCTCGTTTATTTATGTGTATGTGGAAAGGGGGCTGGCAGCTGGGAGTGGGACTTGAGCACTGTAAAGAAATTTGGTTATGTACCAGATCTGTAGTCTCAATCAACAACTTCTAAAGGATTCAGCTCAGGGAGAATGAAGGCATGGAGCTGGGGCCAGTGGAAGCACTTGCAAAGTGACAGGAGAAATTCGATTTTATCTATATATGTTAAGGAGAGAAATAGTGATTATTCGTGTTGCTTTAGAAGTCAATGGAAGGCTTAGAAACTCATAGGAGGAAGTTGATAGCTATTGATAGAACTCCATAGGAATTACACCTGCAGATTTGAGCTTGAGGGCAGTGATGCTGCAGGTGGAGTGTGAGGGAGGATCAGACTGGGCTGGGTGAGAGAAGAAATAAGTTAATGGGCTCAGCTCTCTTGTGCTCTGAAGCTCCTGCAGCAATAAGAACAAACCCTGCCAGCAGTCGCTGCTGCATGGGGATACAGAACCGCATGGAGGGGCCAGCACAGGCAGCAGGAAAGTCTTCAAGCTTAATTGCAGGCTCCTAGGATGGACTTGGTTTCCTACCAATAAAGCAAATTTTATAACATGGTGACTGCTTCAGAGAAATGTCTTTCTGGCATCTGCATTGTGGCTGTTTTAGAAATAGGCACACAGATACCGGAACCTGTGCCCACAGAATTGCCTCTGTTACAGAGAACACAGCTCACACCAGTGGTAGATGTAGTAAAGGTGTCCTGCTTCCTTCTCAGCATGTTTCAAGGCTTTAAAAGTGCAGTATTACCTTTCAAAAGCTTTCCGTGGCTTCCTTGCTGCTGCAGCTCTGGGTGATAGGAATCCCTGGCTAGAGAAAGGCAAAGGTCTGAGCACAGCTGTTCCTCTCCACAGAGCAGACTGAAAACACTGTAGTTAAAAAGCAGAATTTTCCTTTTGAAAAATGGAAGAAGACATTTCTGAAGCCCTGATGGTGCTGAACAGAAATACCTCATTCCCGCAGAGCCAGGTGGGAGCTGTGAAGCCTTGTGCTTCTGTCTCTCTTGCAGAGTGCAGATCTCTCATTGTGTTGTGTCTTAGCCCAGCCAAGGGCTGAAGGAATCAAAGCAGGATTGGGATCCTGCCCAGCAAGCCCAGCATACCTTGAAGTGAGGTGTTCTACTGACAGCAGCACTGCCCCTGGCTCTCAGCATGGCAGAGTGGGGGACCATGAGGCAGCTGCCTCATTGCCTGAGTGTCTCTTTCACTGTGTGGAGCTCTTCAGCACTCAGGATTCCAATTTGCTATCATCACATTCTCCATCTAGTTACTAAAATGACAGTGCAGTGGATGTCAGCCATGCAATGAATTTACTGAGTGTCAGCTCTGCTAACCACACTTTGCTACTCTGAACTTCAGTTTTTCTCTAGTCCAGAAATGTTTGTGCTTCTTCCATGCTCACTTTGTTGCTGGACTCTGGTGTGAGCTCTTCCTTATTTGCTTTCATATTCTATGGAATGTTACATTTTGTCAGGACCCAAAATATAAATATCTCAGGTAATAACATTGTTTTCCAGTGACACAGTGGACCCTCTGCTGTTCCCATTGGTTCCTCCATTACTTGTGCATCTGATGTAAGATTAATGTACCTCTTCACCTCAAACCATTTTCTAACATAAAAAACCCCTGTGTTTCACAAAGCACAATTTCCCCTCTTATTTTTCTTCTTCATTTTACTTTCCATTCCATAGTGCTGAAGCTTTGCAAAATGTACAGAACTGGTTTGCTTTGATGAAGGGCAAGTTTGGAAATGCCTCTGAAGGCTGAGCTGTAGACAATTTCATTCTACTCAAGTGTGTCTTGACTGTGCTTCCTGACAGCTGGGTGCCAGAGAGCCCTAACACCAAATTTGATATTAGACATGTATTTCCCTCCTGCAAATCTGTCAAGGGGGGTACCAGATGTGCTGGCTTTTATTGTTCATGGTCCTCATGTGTGCTAGCAGCAGTAGAGTCACACGTGTTACAAACATGATTGGGTGGGGCCCTGGATGCTGTTTCTCTGTTGTTATTTTTGCCCCTGGGGACCTCCATAAAGGCAGGTGTAATGTGCTTTTTGATCTCTGTGAAACACCTTGATGTCCCAAAATTAAAATTTCGCCATTGCACTCTGCTGCTGTCTCCCTTCTTTTCCCCAGTTTTAGAAAGCCTTCATCCAAATCCCCTTATCTGAAATACGTGAGAATAAGCAGTGGATTTTGATATAATCCAGTGGTGGGTTGACCCTCAGCTGGTTGCCAGGGCTGTTCTCTCACTCCCCCTCAGCAGGATGGTAGGGAGAAAATGAGATAGCAAATCTTGTGATCGAGACAAATGGTAGTTATCATCATGGGCAAAACAGACTCGACTTGGAGAAAACAAATTTAAATTTATTGCTAATTGTCATAGGTTTTGATAGTGGTAAACAAATTAATTGAAACAATACATGCAGGGAGTGAGGCACTCATCTATTTTCACAGCTCTGCCTCTCCATCCTCCTTGCAGCCTGGATCAGGCTCCCTAACAGCAATCAAGAAGACTTTGGACAGGGAAAAAAACAACTTTTATCTGCACTCAGCACCAGGCACTTCCTGAGTGAAGCTGGAAAGAAGTGCTAAGTCCGAGTGCATAAACTGCTCATGCCCCTGGGAAACGCATTTCATATTCACTTCCAGTTCCATTCCAGAACGTATGGCTCACATTTCTGGTGTCGTCCTCAGGATGGGAGAGAGGGAGTCAGCCCTGTCTAACCTGAGGCAGCCCAGGCTGGTTTGTCAGGCTCAGTCCCAGGCTGTCATTTTGCAGCTGTCCCTGGGCCGAGCTGTCAGCAGCACTCAGTGTCCTGTAGCACTCCTCTGATGGGCTCCAGTCATGTTGTACCTGAGCTAAATCCCGTTCTGCCCATGGTGTGGATTATAATCCATCAAATTTGAGTGACTCATGTGTCAGGGAGGTGAATGATCCACAGCACTGGCTTGGTTTGATGCAGAAATCTTCCTCTTGCATTTTCAGTGGTTGTGAAAAACAGCACGTGGAGCTGAAGTGACCAAACCCCCCAGTAAGGCTGATTAGTTTCTCCAAATTTTCATGGTTTTTTGGTGAATGATTCCTCAGGCTGACTTGGTTAAAAAGATTCAGGCTTAGTAACTTCCAAGTTGTGATCTATAGGATAATTTGCTGAAGGCAGGGCTATAGGAGGTTTTCCCTGAAATGAATGAATCCACCTTTGGTGAGTGGCAGCTGAAGGCAGCCTTGTGCATGGTCTCCTCCTTGCTATTATTTTTAATACCAGTACATTTTGACTCATGGGAAATCTGAGTCTGGTTTTGACTCATGGGTTTATTCTGGTAATTTTTATATCCTCCTGGTTTCTGGACTCGAGTGGCTGTGCAGGGGAGAACTGCAGCTCTGCATGCAGGTTTTTCCTGGAGTTATTGTCCCAGGGGATGCAGAGCTGTGGTCCTGCAGGTCCACACTGGCTGTCCAAGCATGGCTGTCAGCATGAAAGGATAACTCTGCTATTTGGCCACTTCTTAGTAGACTTTGTGTACTTCAGAAGCAGAGAATTGTGGGAGAGATTTATAGCTAATTAAGAATTTAATAATCTAATCTTACCTTTTATTAAAGCTCAGGCTAATGAGCTCTACTCGGTCATTCTCAGAGACCCGGCCTTTGACAGAGGGTTCCAGCTCTGCCTGAAAGATGCAGCTCCATTCACCACATCCCTCTCAATTATGCTCATGAATAATTTGCTATGATATTTGAAGATGCTTGCAGGCTGTAAGAAATTCATCTTTGTGTCTGGTTTCCTTAAAGCATATTCCCCATTTCCTGAAAATACAGCAGCTTGTGCTGGATGTGCACTGCTTCTCTCCTTGTCGTTCATTGTCGCGCTGCTGAAATGTTTCCGGTGGCAAAGCAGAAGCAGAAATGTGCTGCACAAGTGCCTATCTTGAATTGCATCTGCTGAAATGGACATTTTAGTGAAGTGCCCAAAGTCTGGAAATTATTCATGCTGACTATTTGGGAAATGCTTTCAAATAATGAATACATTTGCAGGAATCAGAGATTGCTCATGAAAGATCATCATTAGATGGTAGAGAAGACCTTTTCTTTCACTCCCCACCCCACCCCCCAGCCAATGTAAGTTTCAGTGTTAGGTCTCTGGTTTGTACATCTGCTTTTGAAGTTACTGTATTGATGCTAATTCATTCAAAAGGAGAATTAGCTTTGGAATAATTTTAGGTAGTATATTATATTTAAGGGCAAATATATTATATATATATACACACACACACAAATATAAAAATATGAATGTTATATTTATGGAAAAGAAGAGGGGACAAACCCACCTATTATCTTGAGTAAAATATTACTTAATTTCTGATTTGCAGTTTTTACTTTTGTTTTATATTACCGCTGCATTTTCTTTGTAGGGGTTAACTAAGGCTATGCTATTACTGAAAGTTATTTCCTTCTCATAATTAGAATGTGATGTTCATTTTCTTACACTGTTTTATTGTGGTGAGTATTCATTTTAGTGCTTAATAATTTTTCCTCCTGCCTCCTTAGAATTTTGCCACTTGCAAGAAACATGGCCCTGGCATTGGTGTTGGCCTCTTTGTTCCTTCAGTGTACAATGCAATCACCTTTGCTCTGGGTTCCACTGGGCCTGTTGATGGAGAAATCTGATTTTCAGGATAACAAATACTGAACATTTGAACCAGAGATTATCTCCTAAACCTGGTTTCTGTGGGAAATGTGAATACCTGGAGATGTGTGTTATATGAAACTCTTGAGGTCCTCATGGCTTAAGATAGGCTGGAGCTAAGCAGTATTTATTGAGAGCTGCCTGGTAAAGTATTTCCAAAGAAATCTGAGCCAGTAGGGCCTAATGGTCCCTGGGGAGAAGGAAAACCCTAAATAAATTGTGGGAAACCTGGAACTGTGGGTGAGAGATGAACTGTGGTGGATTTGAGAATCCAGCAGAAAAATCTGAAGCATGAAGCCTCAGCTGAAGGTGCCCTGGTGGAGTCATGGCCAAGGTGGGGGCTTAGTGTCCAGGGGAAAGTGTTGGGTGAATCTGAGGGTTAATGAAGCTGACCCTGGGGCTGAATCCTCTGTGTGTGTGAAACCTGTGCTGCTTGTGACTGTAAAGGGCCCTGTTGATCAAATAGGGGGATTTCTGAATCAGAGAGTTAAGTGCTGCTTGGCACAGTTTGTTTTGTTGTCCATAATAATAGGCTGGACTAGATGCATTTCCAGCTATTCTTTTTTCTTTACACTGAGCCGCATTTGAAAGGATTGGCGTAGCTTGGCTGATAACCGTGGAGCAGAAAGAAAATGGTTTCTTCAAAATAGCTGAGCCTACACCAGGGAGCTCATTATTTCCACTGTACTGAAAGACACTCCATTCACTGAGACAGGCTTCCATCAAAGAAATCATGGATGCAATCTGCCATCATCTCTCCAAATACCTTGTTCTCTTCTCCATAATTAAAATCCAGGAAGGTCTGTGCATTGCCCCCCTGGCAGTGTGTTCCCTCCTGCTTGGTTTGTGCAGCCTGGCTGAACACAGAGCCAAATGCTGCGAGGGAACTCTCAATGACAGGCCCTGAGACTGGTATGTGAGGGGATAATAATTCCTCAGGAAAGATAAAAGTGTCTTTGGGTTGTTACAGGATGGCTGCAAACACATCATTTCAATTCTTGCATCATAAACCACTCATTCCCATTTCACACTGTATTGCAGAGTTAAGTTAGCATTCCATGTGTTTCTGCCCTGTTTGAAGCCACACAATCTAGTCACTGTTTGATTTTCTTGGCTTTACCAATCACCAAGGGATACAGCATTCTGTGAAACCAGATGGAGTGTGTGTGAACTGCTGGACTAACCTCCTAAGCAGATTTAATGGATGACAAATACTGAGCAGAAGTGAAAAATGCTGCTCCATTGTGCTAGACAAAACCCAAACAGATCTGGAACTCCACTGTGATCTCTCAGCTTCTGCTGTCTTACTATGCAATTTAGCTTTTAACATTCTAGAGATTAAATTCTCTGCAGTACAAACTTAGAGGGTGCCTATTAAAATACTCATCATGGCATGGAGCAGTTCTGCAACACTTATTTCTCTAACAATCAGAAAGTCAATGCTGAAAGAAATCTCTCCCTGCCCTCCCTCACCTCCTTTTTCTTTTTATTCTAAGTAGAATTCATTGGTTTGATCTCTTTTATAAGCAGATAGTAGAGCTAATGAAGATAGAAACCAAGCTTTTCTTGACACAGCTGACTGGGTTGACTGTGATTTATTTGCAGTATAGCAACAGTCAATTTTCTTTGCATACATGTATTTTGCATACTGTTGTTGCTGCAAAGTTCTCACAATTAAACTTTGAAAATGAGGAGTACATATTTAAATTACATCTGCAGAAAGGACTGACTGGGTGTGCACTGAGAATAAGCTCAAAGCATCAGTAGGCTCTTGTCATTCTAAGTGTGCTAAGGCACAAATCAAGATGGGAAGGGATGGACTGAAAAGGAAGAAACATACAGTTTGTGTTCTGGTTACAAATTCACAGATGTAATCTCTAGGTACAGTAGAACTGGAAGGTGACACTGCCAGAAGTAAATTCTCTTGTCCAAAGTGACAAAATTGCCCCTGCTAAGCAGTGCAGTAATGCCAGTGGTGAAATTTACCTTGTGTTGATGAATTATTCTCTCTAAATGCCATCTCAATCCAATTAACCATCCTTTTTCTTTCTCAGTGTCACTTTGTCCTTATGTGCACTGCAGCAATATGTACATTTCTAAAGTCCCACATCATTGCTGCAAGAGTTGCACATTGTGCTAACAGCTCCCTTTTCTGACACTCCAGAGTGGCAAGAACTTGATACTGAAGAAGAGCATATGGTTTTTCCACTAAAATGTTCCCCAGAGAGTCTTTTCCGAAATGGGAATCCACCATCCGGCTCTCATTTTTCAACTACCCGTGTAGCTGCACTTATCTTCTGTAAGCTGCAGTTTTCCACCAGGAGAGCACTCCCTGTTTTCGTGCTGGGTAAATGGCCCAGATGTCTGTCCCAGAGCTGGCCCAGCCAGAGCAGGATGTGCCTGTTGATGAAGCTGGTCCCCAGGGCACACGATGCCAGGCTTCTGCCAGGGAATCCACAAGACCCTGCTGGCAGATCAGGCTGTATCTGGCCAGGCCTGCTTTGCAGAGAGGCTGTTTCTGGGGGCATCTGTTTGGTGAGGAAGGAAATGCCAAGGACATCATCGTATTGAGAGCCTTGGGAGAAAACTGTTCACATCTGTTTCAGAAATGGGCTTCCAAATGGCAATCTGTGCTCTGGGCTCCATAGGCTCTCTGCAGAGCACTGATTACCCCAGGCATGTGTGAACCCCTGGCTAATGAGATGTGATCCCAGAAACACAGGGCAGGTGTGTCTGGCTGTGATAGCAAATGACAGAATTGGACAGAAAGAGCTAACTGTAATTTCCTTTTTTTTTCCTCTCCTGTTTGTGCCTCTGAGATTGTTCTCCATATCCCCAGAGGGTATGGAGCTCAAAATTAGACCTTTGTCTCCCAAAGCTCCCTTTTTAGATATGGATGAGAAAAAGCCACCCTTTTTTTTTGTAGCATAAAAGAGGAAAATATGTTATTTTACTTTGCAGATAGGCCAGGCTGCCTTGCTTACACCTTTCCCTCACTGAGTTATTACAGACAGTGGTATCTGCGGTGTGAATAATGCTGCGCTCCTGCCAAAAGGCACACAACACATTGGCCATAGATCTCATAAATATCAGAGGTATATAAGGAAGGCAATCGGCAATAGTTCAAACCCAAAAAACAAAGGGGCTGAAGAGTGAAATTTGGCTTCGTTGACGTTCAGTTTGAACTTTTATAGACTTTTGAGAAATGGGTGTTCTTGAAAAGCAAATTGCAATTACAGTTTAGCACTGATTTATCTCAGAGCAGCTTAACGAGGAAGTTTCACCGCTGGCTCCGTGGGCTGGTACTGAAATGCAGCATTAAATCTCGCAGGCACTGCTAGCACCCCACACTGAGCCAGGTCCTACCCGAGAGAAACTGCAGGCAGAAAGCTTTAGGAGATTCTAAAGCAATTTTAAAGAAGTACTGAGCAGACACTGGGTGCTCCTGGTGCTTTTCCCGACCAAAGTTCACCCAGTTAAACTTGATCAAATATTTGTATTTTTTCCCCATGTTTATACACTACTTGTTGTAGCCTGACACTTGAGATCTGTGAAAGGCCAGTGGGAAGTTCTTGGGCAGTTCTTATGGTTCTTCTTTAATGTGAAGTCACTGTGTGCACCCAAACCCCTCACAATATGTAGGTGCTTCAGTGCAGTTCTGATCCTTCTCTGGAAGAAACTCCAGAGAAGCCTCCTGAGAGTCTCAGTCCTTTAGTGAAAAGAAAATCTCAGGAAAGACACACAGCCTTTTTTTTATCTTAGGCTAAATGAAATGTAGAAATCTCATGGAATGTAATGTAATAATTCAATCATTCTGGGAGGAATCCCCAATGTTTTGGTTTGTGTCTTTGTGTTCTACCAGGCTATGTGCTCCACCAAAGGAAGATGCTGAAAATGCAGCTAGAACTGCTCATTGCTTGGTAGAAGAAACAGTATGGTTTTTAAAAGTTTGGGTGAAACTAAAAAAAATCAAGATGTTTCTGCAGGTGTTGTCTTCTCAGGGTTAATTCTCCTACTGGCCTCAGCAGCCTGCTCTCTCTGGCTTGCTGAGCTAATGAGCAGGAGGAGGGTGGGCATGAAAGCTGCTCCTACAACTTGGGGGCAGTGTCTTTACTCTGACTACACCTTGGAAACAAGGACGAAAGGAGAAAAATCTTTTAATGACTTGACATAATTACTGTATTTTCTTCATTTGTAAAATCATCAGATAATAATAAAAAATAGCTTAGCAATATGGGTTACAGTTACTGCATATGTTTTTCATGGAGCTTCTAACTGCTCTAAACCTTTCTAGCAGAAGCTCTGATCTAGATTTGAATTATAAGGTTGTTTAAAATTCAGCATTGCATGTCTACTTCCAGGTTTTAAAAGTTATGAATTAGAGGGGGAATTAGGAGCTGAACTTAAGTGCTTTGGTAATTCAGAGATTTGCATCAGACTCGTTTCTTGAGGTTAGAGGCATTTCTAATGTTGAGACACTGCTGCTTCTCCTTCTGTGAAGACTAACAGGCAGACTGAGATGACAGCTGGCAGCATGTCACTGCAGAGTGTTTCTCCTGGGTTAATGAAGATGAGGAGGGAAAAGCTCTGTCTCTTTCATATTGGTAGCTTGAAGACGTCTGACAGTCTTTCAGAAGTTTCTGAGAGCTGCTTTGTTTGTCACCCATTAATTGTGACACTGCATTAACTACTCCAGGGGCTTCCCCGGGCTTTTCTCAGGGCAGTTATTTTAGGCATGAATAAACCTTCAGAACACTCTACAGGTGACACCCAGGATGTAAAGATGCTGATCTTTTCAATCTTTAGATTGATCTCTCCTGTGAGTTTGTACTGCCACAAAACAGATGAGGAGGCTGATAGACGTGCTCAAGGAATTAAATGCTTGACCCCATCTCTCTAGGTCAAGATAGAAGTGAATTGATAAAACTGTTGGAAGGAACTTGTTCTGTCCCAGCCTGCAAGATACCTGCACCATCCAGTAGTGCCGAAAATCCTTTTAGTGAAATATTTATTGAACTGGGCATCAGATTTTTACTGTTCTGTTACCAGGGCAAGAAGCAGCTGCAGTCAGTGCAGTGGGAGTAAATGAGGAAGCAGAATGGATCCCCTACAGATCAGCTGCTCCCATTTCGCCCCTGCTCCATGATTGATGCTTTGGCATGTACTCAGGCTGCAAGCAGGTGTCTGTCTGTCCTCACAGAGAGGAAGCAGGGCTGCCACGAGAATTTTTCTATTCTTTCTAATCTCTTTCTGCTTTGCAGAAAAGAGGCTTTTACCTTTAGCAGTTTGTTCTTATTACAGAAAGCATATTGAAGTATTAGAAAAGGTGCAGGAGAGAGTAACAAGTAGGATACAAGGTCTTGATGGTTTAGAGCCATGTGGAGAGCTTAAGAAAATTAGGCTTGAATTCATTAGAAGAAAGGAAATTAAGAGAGGACAATGATTCAAATGTAAAATTCTAGAGAAGGTGGATGGAACCGAAGCTGTGTGGGAGCAAGTTAGAAAAAATACTTTGGAAAAGAATATTTTTCAAAGGAAGTGCAAGCAATAAATTTTAGACAAAAGAAGAATGAGCTGGAAAACCTGAGAAAGTGGATAGCCCAAGGGAGAAGAATTGGTAGGATGCCACTTAGAGCCTCAACACCAGCCTGATCTCATCTGTGCAGCTGTGTCTGCTTGAGTAGAAGCCAGTGCTCGATATAGAAGTTATAACCCATACCTGATTCTGCCTCCAACGGCAGGGGAAGTGCTGTTAATGACAGTTGGCACCAACTGGCACCACCCTGATTTAAACAGGCCAAAGTCCCTGTAATAAGAGTGACCTCTTTCTTCTAGCGATTGAGCTTGTCCTTGTGGCCCTAGAAGCTGTGTGGCTGCTGGGCTCAGGACTGAGAGTCCTTCTGGACTGCGTCTCATGGAAATGCAGAGACATGCCCATGTCTGGTTGTGAGGCCAGTTCCCTGCCCTCCTGTGCTGTGTTTGACTGTTGGGTAGCAGTAAACCCAGCAGTTGTGCTCGCAGTGGTTTTGGGTTTGTTCCATATGTGCTCAGCAAACCTTTCTCGTTAATCAAAATGAAATCGCTGCCTTTCGCAGCTGCTACCCAGCTCTCCAGGAGAAAGTGCCAGAAAATAAATGAACCTTCTTCTCACCTGTACACAAGTAATTTTAGAACCCCCAGGTGATCTTGCAGCTCATGGGATTTAAATTGTGGCCAGGCCTGAAAAACAAGCACTCCGATTTTTGTGTGCCACATTGAGTTTTGCCCTGGTTGTAGTGGTGTTCAAAGAAGTGGATTTCCAGGAGCTGGCATTTCCTGATGCCAAGAGCTGGCAGTGGAAAGAAGGTGGGGACACAACTGCTGAGCATGTGCTGCCTGCAGATGCAGGAAGGAAGGAAAATGTAAAGCCTAAAGGATGGTCCAGACTATCATTTGCAGAAGCACTCCAGACGGAGCCTACAAAGAATTGAGTTTGTCAGATTTCCCATCCTCTCTGCTATTTGGAGCAGGGGTTGGAAGCTCAGCTCCCATGGGACGAACAGTATTTACACAGCTGACAGCTTTCATTTGGAAGCCACAAATGAACAGTTAACTCCACAAGCAGAACATCCCAGTGAGGTGAAAGGGCTGCTGTAGAGACACAATAACTGGCAGGCCTTCTTCTTGCCAAAGTCACTTGTCCTGATGTGTGCTAATGACTTGGGGAATGGCCGTGCAACAGGGGACAGCTCACCGTGGGCAGTTCTAAAGCTGCTGT
Source organism: Regulus satrapa (assembly GCA_013396955.1). Classification (NCBI taxonomy): domain Eukaryota; kingdom Metazoa; phylum Chordata; class Aves; order Passeriformes; family Regulidae; genus Regulus; species Regulus satrapa. Next base: position 854,911 of record VWZN01000032.1, read on the forward strand.
TGGGGAAGAGGCCAGAGTGTGGCCTGCTCTTTAAAAGGCAACCTCTCCTGCCTATCCCCTTCATAACCTCCCCCGGGCCCTGCTGTGGCTCCAGCAGTTGCTCCAGACAGCACAGGAAATCCCTTCCTAAAGCACAGTTTGTTCTGCAGAGCTGCCATGAAAATAGCCTGTGGGATTATAGGAGTGGCCTACGAGGGAATCCTAAGGGGAACCCAATGCTTGTCTGTGCTGATTCCCCTGCACATTAGTCACTCCTGGGTTCAAGAGTAGCCCCTTGAGGACAATGACAATCTGTGTAAATTGAAGAGGTCCCTGGCACAAATCTCAGCTTCCCATGCAACATCTGAATGCTGTAGATCAGGTATCTGTACAACTGTACCTAACAGGTGCCTTTGTACACCCTGCTGTCCCTCTGGCTTCCATCTGGATCAAAATCTCTGAGGAGATTCCCCACAAAGCAGATACAAACCCCATCCATTACACACTCCTCTAGTCACATTTGCTCTCACACTTGCTGCTTGCTCCAAGATGGAGAGACTGCAATCCTGTTGGCCCAGGGCTTCTTTCTGACAGCCTTATCAAACCAGTAAATGTAATTCTGGATTGCTACTAGTTCTCAGTCAAATGTGAAAGAGAGGAATTTGGCAAAGGCTGGGAACTCTGGTGCTGTCCTGTATTCCCACAGCATCCTTCCCTGGCTTCCTGCAGGGCTCCATTCCCTCCCGGGCAGGGAACTGTTCACACATGGGATTGCCCACGAGTGTGAGCCTGGGGGAAAGGCTGCACCCTCCTCTTCGCCCCTGCCTGGTGCACAGGCTGGTTAAATAAATAAGCCTGCAGCCTCTCATAATAAAATATGCTTGTTGCTCCAGCTCTTCTGCTGAGTTATAACTTTGGGAACCAGAGTAGCCTCTGTGCCTTCTGTATGAAACTTGTGCAGCTGAGGCTGGTGACAAAGAGATGTGTTTTACACAGGTGAAGCTCCTACTGTAAATTGTACCACATTAACTGCTGAGCTCTCTGCTTCTAGAGTCTGTTTGACATTTGGCAGCATTGAAAGGAATAGCAGCTGAAGATAGGAGTGGGAGCACTGTACTGTCAGGTCAGCTAAAAGATCTGTGCTGCCTTTTCCATGGCCTCAATTCTTAGTACCAGTGCAATTGCAACTACAACCTCGAACCTATCTGAGTAAGATTATGTGATCAAACACCTTTAGTTAATTAGTGGCAGTGCCTTTACCATTCTGTGAATGTCATCTTTTATTGGACACCAATCAGGCTATAATTTTATATGATCCTGGGCTGCTTTTATTCTGTTAATTTCATGCCCATTATTGTCCATCTTCTTTATATCTAATGAAATGCTCACTTAGTAAAATTGATGAGCTTTTCTCGTCAGTTCTGCAAATCTGAGTGACTGCAGTTAAGCTTAGACTTCCTGGCAGTTCTGACTCTGTTTTTATTGTCCCTTTGCATCTGAGAATGCATTTCAAGCTTATCCAGTGTTGGATAAAGAGCGCTGTAACAGATGCTCAGCATCCTTTGGCTGTCAGTGTAACCTTAGTCACAGCCTGTTCATGCCTCACTGACAAACGCCTCATCTGTCACCACGCTGCATTTGTGTGTTGTGCTTTTGGAGGCAGAGCCTGTGTGTGGTGCAGTTGGATTCCATCCCGTTGGATGGCACAGGTGCCTCTTGTCACAAATATCATCAATAAACCCTGCTGGGATGGCAGGAGAGTTACATCTGCCTAGGTATGCATGCAGCCACCTCACAGAGAATGGGAAGTGCTGGCCCCTGTCCCTCCTTAGAACTGCTCAGTTGTTCCTATCCCTGCTCATTCCATTCCCACAGTTTACTGTCGCTGCTAATTGCCCTGCACATCTGCTGGGTTTTCACTGCAATGGGGGTACAGCTTGGCTCAGCACAGCTCGGTGCTGATGACCAGCAGGGCTCGTTTCCTTGGGCAGAGTGTCAGAACTGCACTTTTCCAGCTGACCTGTGTGGGTCACAGTGTCCTGGTTGACATCTCTGGATCTTACAGACTGCATCCTGCTGGGGCTGTCTCACTGGGACAGCAGGGAGCCGCTGAAGTCCTCTCCAGGAATGCAAATGCAGCACACAGCTGTGTTTCTGCCACATCAGAAAAGATCATCCCGTGCTAGCAAAAGCTTTCACAGGCCAGCAGGCAGGAAAAACGTTCACGTCTTCTCAGGCAGAAAGCCGTCAGTCGCGTGCTGGTGCTAATTAGCAAAATTCTGATTAAGTCATTGGAGCAGTGCCAGCCTGTACCAGATGAGGAGCTGGTCTATGTGGAGTTGGTGATGGCACAATACAGCGTGGGCTGAGAGCACCCTGGGGATGTGATGGGCTGAAAGCAGAGCCCAGAGCAGCAGCCATGCAGTCCCAATACCAATTTAATCTGGGTTTCTTTTCTGGTACTTTATTTATTTGGTTATTGTGTTTCTCTATCTACCTATCTCAATTGAAAATGAGGAATTTATCTATGTGCACACAATATATGTGTGTCCCTACCTTTCTGGTGATCACTGAGCCTTGTTAAAGCCTGCAAGAGCCAGCAGTGTGTGGTTCAGCTGTCAGCTGCACACAGACATGCTGGCTGCCTTGGGGATCCCCTCGGGGGGCAGGAGTATGGGCCCTGTGCTCCACTCCTAAGGGGCCTGCTTAGGAAATAGCTTTGTTTCCCCTTCAGCTCACCAAACTGGTGACTTATAGGAAATCCTAATGATTTATAGGAAAATCAATCAAATACAGCTAAAATATGGTCATTAAGTTTCTGAGGAAATTTGCAAGTGTTTTCAGCTCTGGTCATAAGTGTTTGTTTTAATATAGCATCTTAACATTTCCAGCTGTCCATCACAGGTGTTTTACAGTTACCCCAAACCCACACAGACATTATTCTGCTTCAGCACCTGGAAATGTTTCTAGATTTAATGAGTGAATTATCATCTGTAGAAAGGCATGAGTTTACAGTATCTGAAGTTTCTTGCTTGAAACTTATCCCTATCTCCATTTTTCCTTCTTAATAATTGCTGATATCTACATTCATGTATGAGAAGCTCAGGGGGAAAAGTTCATGAGGTGTTATTTTTTTGTCCTTGCAAGTTCATTAGAGAGATGTGCAGCAATATTAATTAAACAAAAGTAATCATTATGATACTTTTAAAGCACAAAAATGTGACCTATTTCTCTTCTTCCTCCTTTGGCTAAAGCCCACACAATTATACCCTTGGTAATCGTTCAGTGAAAACACTCAGCACATTATAAGTTTGAACTTATTTTAAAATTGGAAACTAATGTATGGCCCTCTGTTTTTCTCTCTGGTGGAGAAACCTGTCTTCAAAAAAGATATGGACAAGCATAGGGGATCTAATAATTTTTCTGCTGTTGGTAGAGAATTTTCCTCCTCATGTACGGTTCAATGTCAAAATAATGTTCCTAATAGGTACTTGCCTACCAGGACCTCTGATTTAAATGCCAGGCTAAACTGAGTTGAGACATAATATTCTTCAAGCTGTGGACTGAAAAGCCTCTCATGCAAAGTGTCAGTGACCACGTTTGTCTTTCCCAAATAACCTGAGTCAGTTCCCTCTTTCTGGGGTGAGATGCACAAGCAATGAGATTGCCCCTGCTTGAGCAGCCAGTCTATGAAGCTTCATGAACTCTGGTCATTATGAGGTACTCAGTCTCATGCTGGCTGGCTCTGCAGGGTGCAGCTGCCTAATCTGCATGCACAGGATTTCCTTTCTTCGTCATTTAGATGGTGAAGCCTCTGGGATGAAATGCAGAAGCTCTGTAGTAGTGCTGAGTAGTTACTTGGCTGTGAAAAAAGAGAACAAAACCAGAAATTCTGAGTGCATTGAAAAGATGGACTGTCAGAAGAGATTGTGGGGCATGATGGAAGAACTGTGATCATTTATCCTTCTCAAGAAAATGATTATTTCAAATGCTTCATTTGCAATTTTGTGCAATTTCTATCACAGACAAGAGGCATCATTAAGTGTTGTATTGTCGTGCTGGAAAAATGTTGGTGGCTTTGAGTCTGCTGTAGACTGAAATTATATTTAGGGTCTTTATTCTCCTGCCTTTTGTGATAGATCCCAACCAGTTATTTGACACAGTGAGGGTTCAGCAGGTGTGTAAATTCTCCTGAGTGTTCACAAGCAGTTTAAGAGACTCTGTTGAAGTGAGAGGGATGGAAATAATATGTGCACTACTGATCTTGTAGATATTTTTTAGAGTATTTGTTGACATCACAGCTCTGGAATAAGAAATCAGAGCTTGAGAGCACAATTCGTCCAGGGCTACAGGAATATCAGCTTAGGGTTGTTAGGCTAAAGGCATGACTGGCTGGAGAGATGTAATGGAAAGTGCTCTGGGAATGGATTCAGCAGCTGAAGAATCCTTGGATGCAATGAGAAGCCCAAGGTGTAGAGAGACAAATCAGTGACCTTTTCAGGGAATCACCTTTCCAAGTCATCTGTGAAATCCTCAAAATGAGAGTTCCCACCTTAAAGTCAGCTGGTGCTTGAGCAGTATGGAAAGCTTTGGGATGGAGATTGCTCCTTTGACTTGTTCATCTGGGAGGGTGGCTCACTGTGGTGTCTGTGGCAGTCAAGAACAGGTCTATGTGTGTCACATAAAATGAAATCCAAGGCCTGGGCTTTTAGCTAGGCACTTCAGTAGAGCAGAATTCCATTCTAGCCCGTGGTATCAACTCGCTGTTTGTGTTAATGAATGGTTCTCAGTCAACACATGTTTGCTCAAAAATGGGTAGTGCAGCCTGTGAGCCTCAGAGCTGCATCTGTCCTCTGTGGTGTAGAGAAGGAAGGATCTGAGCAGCTCAGGGGGCAGGAGGAAACGGAGCTTGCAGATGTGAGTGTGCAGCATCACAAGGAACACGTGGCTGGCCCGTCTGCAGCCAAAGGACCATCCCTCACTTCAGTGTCTTGGGCGTTGTCCACATTCATTTAGATTTTGCTGCATTGCTTTTATTATACTGCTGAATTTCTAGGTGGGTGATATCTTCTTCTCCCCCTCTTTCTCCTCTGGCAATTACACAAAACAATTTTCCTCAATCCTCTATTTTTTTTCAAATAATGAGTCGGAGTTTTGCTCTGTGGAGCTCTATTTCTTTTTTTTTTTGTGCTGTTCTCTGTGCTGAGTGTGGTGGGAACATTTGTCTCCCCCAGCTGCCTTCGCTATGGCCAGCTGCAGAACAATTGGTGAGACACCATCTGGCTGTCCCTAATTTTCACCAGCTGTAGGTGTAATCAGCAGGATGATTGCAAAGCCCCTCTTCCTTCCATTCAAAAACCCTGGAAAACAAGTGCAGTGATGCATGGATGTGTGATGGGAGATGGAAAACATGCCTTGGTTTTCGGAGGGGTACAAAACCTGCATGATGTTATTTTCCTACAAGCGTGAAAGCATCTGGGTCAGGGTGTACCTGGTGAAGGAACTGCTGGTGTTCAGCTGCTGCAGCTTCTCAGGGGTTGGCTTTTCTCAGTGCAGGGGAGTTGGGACACAGGGAGGTTTGCTGTTTGTGCCTCCTCCTGCTCACACAGAGGGCTCCATTTGCAAATTGGCCTGTTCAGGTGTGTTTCAATTTTAATCTCTTACACCAGTGAAAATTTTTAAAAGTGCACAGCCAGTCAGGGCTTGCCATGTTACCCCACATGGAAGCCAGTGAGGTAATGGTTAATTTATGCTTATTTTGTCTTGTTAAAAGTGTCAGGATGATGCCCCCCTGCCTGTGGTACTCTCTCCACCCCACATATCATGTGGTATTTCAGCACCTGTAGCTCCCTTGGCCTCAGCTGTTCAGTCATTCAGTGACCCAAACTTTCCAGAGCTGGAGGGTTTCTTTCACTGGTTTTTATCTGGCAGTTTAACTGGGTTTTCCAAAACTAACCACTGGTGCCATGGCCTGGTGCTCCTGCTGTTCCAGAAAGTCAGGCAGGGCATTCCTAGAGGTTTGAGGTCCTGCTGGATGGGGACTGAGAGGTTTTCTTGCCCTGGTGCAATGCTATGTGGCCAAGCTGTGCTAAAATTCCTTAGAGCCATGTCTGCTGTAAGCCTCTGTAGCAGAGGTTTTTAATGTTTCATTTGAATTATTTAAATAGCACAAAGAACAAATAGTTAATTAAGCACCTTAATCATAGATGGTAGGGCTAAGGATTATGATAAACCTGCACAGAGGTGTGGAGGAGTAACAGTATGGAAGGAGGATTATTTAAAGCATTTATCATCTGTTATGTGTGTCAGTGTAGTTCTTTTTTTTTTTAGTTAAAGTAATCACTACTCATATTCTTTCATATCTTCCCAAAACTATTGCATTCATATATATATATATATTCTCCCCTATGGGACTGAAATGAATATTGACCAGGAGGGAATTGCAGGTATTTCAGTCTTTAAGTCTGTGGCAGGATGACTCCTTGGTTAAGCCCAGCCTGCTCGCAGGCTAGAGATGGAAGGATGTATGGCAAGCAACAGTTTGTACACTATTGAACTAATTTGAAAAGTATTGATTAATGTCACATGAAAAACCACTGTGTTTTGAGAATAAAATAAAAGGCAAAGTAAGGCTATATATTTGAGTTTGGTGAGGACAATGTTAATTTTAAAAAAAACCAAACACATAAAGACAAAAAGGTGTTTAATAGAAAGTGATCAATTCTACTCATATCAAGACTATTAATCCTGCTACTAGTTGAAAGCAAAAACCACTGTCAAAAAAGCCAAACTAAACAACAAAAAATGTCTTCCATTGTGCCTAACAGAAATAGCTGCACAAAAGCTCTTCAGTGGAATTTAAATTTCTGATTAATTAGACTGCAGTGTTAATTAGTGCCAGTGGTCCTGAGACAAATCTAGCAATTAGTGAGTTGCATATCCAGTGGGGAAGCCCAGCAGAACACCTGTTTCAGAGTGGCAAAATGGATGCAAATGGAAGATTTGCAGTATTGATGCAACCTTGTTAATTTTCCTCATTCTGTGGCTTGTACTGCAACCGTCTGTATGCAAGTTTGAGCTTGTGAGCAATATCCCTGAAATTTTAAAACCATGAGCTTGTTAGGTTGGTAGCACTGGGCCAGGTATTTCCTAGCTAATGTGAACAGGGTGACTATGGATCTGGAGCATGTTATTCCCAATAGTTTAGGCTGCAGTAATTACCAGTCGATCGGGTTTATGTAAATGTACTAACAGCACCTCAGGCTCTCAAGACAAATGTGTGTAAACTTCACACCCCAAACTGAATCTGATCCACAGAAGGTTTAGATCAAAAAATAAGCATGTGGATTCTCTTTAAAAACGTGTTGGACCGTGTAAGGTTCCTGCTGGTTTTCACCACTGTGACTGAGTGGGTGTTGGCAGCTCCTGTTCATCTCTGATGAGAACAGAACTAACCACAAAGCTGTCAAAGGCAGGTCCTCTCGTTCCTGAGACTCCTGTCTGCTAAGAACTCCCTGTGTGGTTTTACATGTTCATACTGATACTGATAAATGAGGAGTTGTTTCTTAATTAAACCCCCTCATGTTTTGGCAATTTTTTTTCTCCTTCTGAGAAGGGATTTATCTTAGCCTCTGTTAGGTTACAGGAGCTGACATTACAGATCTTAGGCTTAGGAGAAGTTCAGTGTGAAGCAATAGCTGCTGTCTGCTGCATTAGGGGGAGGTGTTGGAGCACAGCTCTGAGCACTAATTAGTTTCTCTAGGAACAGAGAAATACTGTCTTTGTTCCTACCAAAGGTTTTATGTTAAGCACAGAAACTTTTGTACCCTGATCAGATGCACTGTCTGCTTGGAGATAATGGTCCTCTTTTCTTTTGAAAAACAGGCACATCCAGGATTAAGATTTCAGTTGGCCTTAATTAAGGATGTCACTGGATGAATAAAAAATGCAGGGCTGGAAATATCCAGGTGCCTTTTGGGGCATGGTTCATCCACGTTAAATGCCACGGGTTCCTCTGGGTAATGATCTCCTGCTAGATGAGGCATTGTCAGCTTCAGGGAAGGCTGTAGCAAAGGTGAGCTTCAGAGCAATTTATTCCATCTGAATTTGACACTTAATGTTGACACAGCTCAGATCTAAGGTCGAGAGGCAGAAAGTTTGTGTGAGGGTAGAGTGGTACTGAAAACCAGAGCTTCAGAAGTACCAAAGAAGAAAATGTTGCTAAGGAAATGGGCTTATATAATACTCTGTTTCCCTATCAGCCTGTTCCCCAACAACTTGAATGCGGTCATTCTTAACTTGATACAAATAGAGAGGCAAAATGCATCCCTTGGCCATGAGCCAGGCAGACTCAGCAGAATCTTGAAAGGAAAATAAAATACCAATCAAGTTAGCAAATAAAAGTGGAGATTTGTGTCTTTCCTCTGAGAACAGTTGATGGTTTTTAAAAAGTCTTGTGATCAGAAACCTTAAAATTTCTTCTCAGCACAGGAAAAATGCTCCGTGGCAATAGTTTGGTCTCTGTAATACCAGGATCCCCCAGGAAAACTCAATCTAGTTTTAGAATGGCTTTTTACAAGCAAATAAAAATACCATGTAAGACACAAGTTAAAATACTGTGACAATCAACCAAAGTGTAGCCAGTATCTCATCCTTTAAGTGCCTTAGTCTTTTTGGGAATGGACATTTATCTATGTAGCAATGGGAGAAAACGTGGGCAGTGTGTTAGGTGGGGCTGATATCTCTTGTGAGACCCATGGATCTCATTATAAGAGAGGAAAATGCAGTTTGAGGTATTCAGGCCCATCCTTTTCCCTGAAATACAAGCCAGTATCCATTTATATACATACAGTATATACATTACATACAGTGCAGTTCAGAACTCAGGGGCCATCACTTGAAGGTGAAAGTGTCTGGCAGTGCTTCATTTTAGCCTGGTAAACAGGGGTAGAAATGTTAAAGGCAGTCCTGGACACCAACTTAGCTCAATCTCTGGTCAGAGTAGTGTTGTCAGGGCGTTTTTAAGCTCTTGTTACACATTTTGGGGCTGGATGGAGCCCTGTAGGTGAGGCTGGATGTCTCCAGCATGAAGTTACCTCATCTCTGTCCACATGGGGAAACGCTCAGTGTTTCTGCAGAGGCCAGAGCTCAGCAATGGCTCACAGCAGACCCTGCACCAAGGGTGCTCAGCAAGCTCTGCCCTCAGCCAGGCTGCCCTGGGTACCTAAATGGTGCCTTGGGTTAGCTAAATGCACCTCTACAGAGCAGCTGTAATCACAAAATCTATAACCTATGGATATCAGAGCTGGAGTGCAGAGACCTTGTGGACTTGCAGTCTATCATAATGACCTCTTCAGGTCGATAAATGCTGTGAACAGGAAGGTAATTCCATCCTCTCTAACCTATCTCAGTTCTGAGAAAGGGCAAATGCTGAGGTTGGATGTAAACAATACCCTGATGATGGGCATGATCAAAGTGCCCACATGCAAGGCCTTGGGGTTAAAATGTCTGAATATTTTAGCCTTGGTAATGGGATTGCCCTGGAGCTATCTAGGTAGAGGACAAAACTGAGATTTTTCTGAAGGTATCTAGATTTGCTGGAGGCCTTCAGCCTTTTGGGTGTTACCTGTGCTCAGAAGGAAGATCAGCTAAATCATTAACTTTGTGGAAATGGTGCCAAGGCTTTTGTTGGTGCTCCCTGCTCAACCTCAAAATGTAAAAATTATGATTCTTAATTTCTGGGGGGACTACAAGAAAAAAAATCCCAGTACTTGAAAATCTCTTTTGCTCTAAAGAAACTTGTAACAGATTTTTTTAACAGAGGCATAGGAATGGACATTCTCCTTTAATGTTATATCCAAGGAGGGTTTCCACAGTAATGAAATATGCCACAGTCAGTGATAGCTCAGCTGAAAAAAATTGGCATGTTAAGGAGAGGCTCAGCATATCCTTTGCACCATCTTAAATCACTCTTACATTCTGAATTGTCTGTTCCTGATAAATCTGTTCAACGTTGCTAGGTTTGAAGTGTGTGGAATTAATGCGTCCTTATGGGATGTGTTCCAGCTGAATTCAGCCTTGTGTAATTCATGGCATTGGAAGTGACCCAAAGTCACACTTCTTCCTTTGTTAGTTTTTTTTTGTTTGTTTTGTTGTTGTTGTTGTTTTTTTTTTAACTAAAGGGCAATTGCTATGCAAAGTACCTGTGAGAGCTATCAACATTGGAAATATCTGTCACTGTAAATAAATTTGGAGTGTTTGTGGCTTATCTCAAACCATGCTGTGAACTGATCAGAGTAGAGGCTCTGAATTAAAATGGATGAAAAATTAAACCAAACCCTTTGTTTTCATTTACACCTTTATATTAGGTCGTCAGCTGCTGATGTGTGAATAGTTCCAAGAAGATAACTAAAGAAAAGAGTCCTTTACATGGTGTTAAAATGAATTCTCTAAACTGTCTTGTCCTTGGTGCCTCTTCCCAGAATCATGTGTATCTTCCTGAGCCAATTCAAATGTGTACCTGAGTGAAAGGAAAATAAGACAAACTGGAGGAAATGACACTTCCACGGGCAGTTTCTGAGTTCACAACTGCCTCTCTGTGAAAGCAGTGAATGTACTCAGAAACAGACCTTAGATAAATCGCTCAGGAAAAGAAAAAAATGTTGCTAAGATGTAAATTAAAATATTTTTTAATTAGCTACATACTGAATAGAATAGAATAGAATAGAATAGAATAGAATAGAATAGAATAGAATAGAATAGAATAGAATAGAATAGAATAGAATAGAATAGAATAGAATAGAATAATATATATCGGTGTGAGACCTTTGTATGGGCCAGGGCAGGACCCAGGTGAGCCTGCTAGGTAGGGAGGTGATGGCATTAGGTTCCTGCAGGCTGGGGTCAGCCCTGCTTTGAGACCTCTCCCCAGGCCCTAACAGGCTGCTGTAGATCTCAACTCCCCATTGTGCAGACTTCAGAGAGCTGGTGGCTGAAATACCTGCCTGGTGATAAATACTCCTAATACCAGATCACTTGAATGCCTGTGGTTTCTGGCTAGGTCATTTGGAAGCAAAACTCTGGGCTAGTGGGGCATCCTGGTGATGAAACAAACCTATTAGCACTTTACTTGCAGTTTAATTAAGTGTAGAGGGCTGGATTTGCTTGGCTGGAGGATTCTGGAAAGGATCCAGCTCTGTCAGCCCTGCACTTGTCCACTAATTGCCCTAATGCAGCGAGTAATTTGGAGAGGTTCTGTGCAAGATTCTCCACCAGAAAAATATCTGTCCATTGGGAAAAGAGAATTTGATTCAGAACCAGAGGGCATTTATAGCGGTAGTTCTGCACTGATCTGGAAGAAGGGGTCCCTTCCAGCAGGGCTGAGCCATCCAGCCCAGACTGGGCTGCAGACTGACCTTTGCTGAGCCCAGTGTGCTGCCCTGGCGCTGGGGCCGTGCTGCTGCTGGGACACCACCTTCTGCTGCCTGCCCAAGGAAACTTTCTTTGCTAGAAAACTTTAGTGTAGTGAGCGAGTTAGGTTTGCTTTGGTTTGTTTGGGTTTGTGGGTTTGTTTTGGTTGGGTTTTTTT
>VWZN01000032.1:867728-889496 GCA_013396955.1 Regulus satrapa
GGGGGGGAGCACAGCAGCTTTTCCCATTACTATTTTGTTTTCTAATTAATCCTGCCCATTCAAGCTTTATCTGCTTTGCTCACGCAGAGTTTGCTTTTATAGCTTAAAAAAGGGGTTGGGGGAGGTGCGAATATCCTTCTCTGCTAATGCATTTTGAATGCTTTTTTCCCCACTGTTGGAAGGCTTTTAGAAACACCACGGCCCTTAATTTTTCATGTGACACTGGTTTCCCACCGCTCTGGGTTTTTCAACTTGGTAAACATTTTGCCTGAAGGATTGCATTTCCTTTGATGCACGAGGTGGTGAGCTGAAAGCTCCAGCCACTGTGATTGCATTTGATGAAGACATAATTAAGGCAGGCTAATTTGTGTGCGTTTTTAATAACTTTTGAATCAGCCTCGTGGAAGTGCATGGTTCCCAGCACCAATCACTGTGAAGCAATCATGTGCTGGGCAAGGGCTTGGGAAAAAGGAATTCCCTGGCCAGGGGTTACATGGCTTGGCTTTAGCTTGGCTGGGTGACTCCAGTCAGCCTCTGTGGCACCTGGGTTTGGGGACAGTTATCGGCATGCTCTGGTTCCCTACACAGCCAAAGGGTTTTTTCGTGCTTGTTAATTTGTGAAGTTGGTCTGGATTGTCAAATTTTGGACATGTAATAGTATCTGGTTGTATTTTATTTGGAAAATAAGGTGCTGTGTGAGTAACTGTGCATGGTCCCTCGTGCTGCAGCAGTTTCATTCTGACCAGCATGTTTCTCTTCTAGTAAAAGCAGCTTTATCAGAATTCAACTTTGCAGTATGTGGCAGTTGAGTGAAACTAGATTTTAAGAGAAAAATGAAGTGTCTGAAGAGGATCAGCTCTTAAAGTTGCAAAGTTGTGGAGCAGACCTGATACTGGCATCAAGTATTTTCATGATTTTTCAGCTAAAATGAAGCAAAGTGTGTTTTTAAATGCTCATGGAATTAAGTGCTTAGGAGAGTTATTATGGCTTGGAAGAGAAACTACACTCCAAAAGCATTTCTTCTGGAACAGAAATTCCAATTTTAGCTAGTATTGGTGATACAGAAGAATAGTACCTATCTCTTTGATGTGCTATGCACTCATAAATGAGTACCTATAACTCCTCAGAGTTGAATAGGTTCATTTAAGTGCTATTATTGTTTCTTGCTATTTAGCATTAGTGGATTTAGATCTCTCAGGAATCCGATTAAAGCAGAAATAGTGATATTTGGGCCTTCATGTTCCTATTTGTCTTTCAGTGGGTTTTATTTCATTACCTTTGAGACTACTTAGGGAATGATTTCTGACCTTCCATGGGTAATTTTCTAATCTGTTAATGCTAAAATATCTTGGAGAGTCCAAATCTCTGGCTATTTTTCTTCCCCTATATGTTTCTTAAAGCCATTTAAAAAGCCCTTGGAAATATACCAACAAGAGCCAGGCAGTGTAAGTATGCATGACTTTAAATTATATAGACCCTCATTCTGTGACAGACAAATCCCTCTTGGTGTGCAGCATCATCCCCCCTCTGCAGCCTTCGCTGGCTAAAGCTGTCAGGGCAAAGTGCATTTCAAAGCTGAAATGTCTGTGTCAGAGCAGTGCTGGTCTGTCATTGCTCTTCCAAGTTTAATATGGTATTTAGAGGTGAGGTTGAAGAGATGCAGCATCCCTGTAGCTGGCTCTCTTCTAAACAGCTTGGGTCTTGAGGCCCTTGTGATGGTGCCATCTCCAAGGTGCTGAATAAAAAATATCTGTGGCCCCATCCGGCTGGAATGCAGTGGGTTGTTTCAGGAGTGCCCTGTTGAAGCTTCCCAGCCTGTGCCAGCCAGAAGACATTGTGACACGTGCCTGAGCACCCTAGAGCTGCCTCAGGAGCTCTGGAGTTTCATCACTGCACTGCTGGGGGAAGGCTAGGCTAAGCAAATTACTTTGCACAATCTGAAAGCAGAGTTCTCTCTGATCTGATGGGGAAGAAATTTGTACAGATCTCTGCCCAGCTTTGGAGTTATTGCATTTTTAGAGTCTTCAAGCTTTCTTTCAGGTGTTGGTCATATTGTTGCTCCCTTGCCATCTAAATGCTGTAGCTGTAGAGACAACACTTAAGCTGGGTTGGAAAGGATGCAGGCAGAGATGGAGTTTGGGAGTGATATTCATTAAATAATGCCCAACTCTAATTGTGTCTTCTGCAAGGAGGCTGGAGCTGGCAGATGTGTCTCTGTGATGGTGAGGGCTCTGCTGGAAGGCTCACAGCTGTCAGAGCCAGGGACTCCATGCTGAAGGGACACAGGTTCCCTTTGCTCTGGATGCAGCTGATGAAGCAGCAAGGAGGTGAGAGCTGTGTTTCTCCAGCCTGGCTAGATGCCTTTCAGCAGAAATGTCTCGTTCTGTGAGTTAAAGGGACTTGACTAATCACTGCTCTTTACAGAATAGCTCACATAGTGTTTTGTAGGCATTTCCCTTTAGTGAACTCATTTTTCTCATCTCTCTTATGGCTGGAGCTCCTGAGCTGGGGCACTCCTTTAAGAACAACTTTGTCCTCTTGGTTGTGATAAGGAGAAATTGAGGTATTGTTAATGTTTGTGTCCACCTGCGTCCTGGTCATCAGAAGGAAGTGAAAACAAGCCAAACTTTAATTTCCCTAGGCAAGGAAGCTTCCAAATCATAACGTTTCTGCTTTCAGTGACAAAGGTTAAACTTCTGAGCTAGAATAAGAAGCAGCAATTTCCACTTGAAAATAATTATATATACAGTTGTGCTTGTTTTTCTCCAAAACCTTTTTATATTACTTTCTTCTAAACTTATAGCCTTTCTTCTAAAAGATAACTTCTTTACCTTAAGCTGTTTTCTGTTCTTTGAAATCCTCTTGCTTCCTATTCACTGCTGCTGTGCTCAACTCCTGTTCTGTGTTAAATATTCTAAGACAAAAAATTTGTGGTTGTGTTTGCTGGTGAAGAAGGAAATCAAAGTTGTCTAAATCATGATCACATCCCTTCCTTCCTCTTTCCATTAGAAGCTGGATTTCCTCCCACATTGAAGTCTACAGGCATCGTGGATTTGAATAAGAGGAAACCTATGGATAGTAGGAAGGGGGAGGAAGATGCTTGGTTAATTCAGATTGGAAACTTCCTCTATATTTTTCATGTTTTAGGCCTCTCTGAAATACGTATTTATATTAAATAGTTTGATAGGTAGGACACTGAAAATCCAATGTTAAAACTCCCTGAGAGGTATCACCCTCCTGTGCAAAGGATGTGCTGATGCTTTTCACAGGTTGAACTTTTCTCACTGCTAGCCACAGTCACAGGTGATAAATGATCCTGCAAAGTCTGAGCTTTTGTCTGAGTGTATTATCTGCCACCAGCTTCTGGGGTCAAAGTTTCTCCAGCACATACACTTCTTCCTTTACCTGCAAAATAGGTTAGGGTGGTTTTTGTGGAGCTGCTTCTTCTTTCCAACAGTGTCTTCTCATGTCCTTTCCCCCTGCTTAAGGAGGCACATGTCAAACACGGGACTGTGACTCTGCACAGTGCAGAGAGCAGGAAATGTCCTGTGTGTGACTGGCTTTGCACTGTGCTCCTTGCCCTTCTCCACTGTTGGGGTGCTGCTGCAACAGCCTCCCAGGATGTGTAATCACAAGAGGTTGGATATTTTAAAAATGAAGTAAATAGCATCAAAGTACATGTAACTTCAAACTGCACAACAGTTCAGACTGTAAAGTATTAGAGGGTGATTGTAACATGATAAACTTGTTTGATGATAAATCACAGGGCAAAGTGCTGATGGCGAACAGGGGGCATTTCATCAAAGCTAACCATTGCTAAGGATAACTCAGAGGCCCTTTTAATAGACGTATGTGATGTGAAACAAGGTGTTAAGTGGTGGTGACGGGGCTGGGATCCTGGCGGGGTGTGGCTATTAATTTTGAAGATGCAGCACAGCATGAAGAGCACCCCAGAAGTGAGGAGCTGGGTCTGGTTTTGAGCAGGGCAGTGTTCTGACAGATTTATTACTCCCTGCGCAGCTCAGAGGTGTGTGATGGTGGGATCCCCTCCTGAGGTTCTTGTCCTAGTGTCACGCTCGGAGTGAACTTTGCTGGAATGGGTTTTTGCCAGATGCCTGTGCCTCCCTCCCTCTGCCTGGCCTGCTGATACAATGCAAATCAGACAATCCTGTCCATAGGGATGATGAACTCTCCCTTTAACTTGACCAGCTGGACACGTGCTAAGTAAATCTTGCCAGTATTAACAAGGTCTTCAAGGATGTGAGACCCAGCTAACTCTTGCAATCTGTCATTGCACCTTTAAATCTTCATCAGAACTGGAGCACTGAGTCTTCCCAGGACTGTATTAATTGGATTTCATGCTGGTGAGAAGGTGTGTGGTTTGTGTCTTGCATAGCAATTGCAGGCACAGCCACTGAAGATTTTAGCACTGCTTGTTTAATTCCTCCAGAACTGTCATCGCTCTTGAAACTTTCAATAACCACCAGCTTACCTTTTGTGAATCAGGGATTTGAAGGAGTAAACAGAAGTGGTATAGCTTTTCAGCTAATGCAAGTCACCTATGGTTTTGGCTAACTCTGTCAAACCATGTTTCTTTCTTTAACCTTTGCATGATTTTCTTTGCCAAGGGACTGCCTGGCACCGTGGTGGCCTTAGGTCCATAAAACAAAGTAAGCATAACTTGTGCATCTGAAAACTGTCATCTTTAATCTCGATTTCCAGAGTGCACTGCTGACTGAACTGCAGTTTTAAAAGCTTTATTCCCCCTTTTTCTGTCAAAGAGGTGTAGTCAGAAAATAGTGGAGAACAAAACCATTTTTCAGCCCAGATGAAGTGCATAAAAATTATAAATTGATTTTTATAGTGCTTGTTGAACTTGCTTGGTCAATAATAAATTATTCCAGTTATAATGTAACCATGCATTCCATGTAACTACTTACTCTCTGAACAGTGACAGTCTACAACTTGTATTAATATAAACCATATTGAACAACCAGCAGATCAGATGCAGTGTTTCAATGCAACATCAGCACTGAAATCATGATAAAATACTTCAGAGTGTCAGGCTAGACTGTGACAGGGAGCTGGTAATTCAGTGTGGTCTTTAGGAATGCTCTTCAGGAGCTACAGTGGAGTTAATAGGAAAAAAAAAAAAAAGGGGTTCACTGGCAATAAAGGGCTGAGTGGTACTTTATTTGTCTGTTCCAATCAAGTATCAGATGCCAATTAAAAGGGTCTCCTGCAGTCACTAATTAAGCAGCACTGAGGGATTGATTAGCCATTTACCAATGACTGCCAGTACAAATGCATTTGTTCTATTATCCCAGCATGTACCTCAGGGAATCGACCAGTTTCTATTAATGAATCTGAGCGTGTTCACGTGATAAGCACAGGACTCTGGCACTTAATTTGTTTTAATATATAAACCATTAATCTTATTGACTGGCCTATGCTCTACAGTCAGGGATTTCTATTGCTTCAGAGTAGTTTGTCTTCAAAAATGATTCTCCAAAAGGAGAGGAGCCATCCCAAAAAATGGCTAGGGGTCAAATTATTGTGTGGTGCACAGGTATTCTCCAGCACTCTGGACTTCCTGTTGCACTTCTGGGGCAGAAAGGTGAAGATACAAATGTAGTGAAAAACATGAAAGACCCAAGCTGGAGATCAGAGTTGTACATCTCTAGTGTCGCTCCAGCCTAAATTTCTGTAGCAGGATTTTGGGCAGTTGCCCCTGCCCTGGCCTTGTCAGCACCTCCACTGGAAGGTGCTGGAAATCCTGAGAATGTCAAAGACTTTTTGAATTTTCAGTGCCTCCAATTTCCTCATGAATGTTTAGATGATGACTATGTTTTGAAGCAGAAAAATGCTTTCCCCACTGAGAGGAATGATGGTTGTGTCTTTACAAACAAACAGTGGGTCTAGTGATAGACAGGATTAGCACCAAGAGATAGGAGAAACAATGTTAGGATTCCACTGATTGATGAATGGGTATAAGACATTTGCTTTTACAAACAAACTGTAGGTTTGCTGATGAATAAAACTGAATATTGAAAGATGAAAGAAACAATGGGGAAGAAAACATAAATTCCATAAGAGTTAAGAATTAAAAGGGAGGGTTATACATTATAGGGGAATTTTTAGGAATCAGGCATTCCGGGAAGTCTGTGCATCTCAAGGAAGTCTGTGCATCTCAAGTACCTCAGCCGATGAGGAAAGAGATAAGGGAAATGCGGCTGGGAAATTAGGATAAAAGGGAGGCTTCGTCCTCCAGAACTTTGAGAGATCCCAGGGGAATGCCCCATGGCCTCTCCCTTTATTCAAATAAAGTAAAGGGACTCCTCTGTCTCCTTTTTGGACATAAACCTCTGACGGTTGTGGATTAATTTTCCTGATACCACTGTTTGTCTTGAAAGTCACCCTTTTGTTTTTTGTTCAATTTGAAGAAAACACTTCTTTCAGAATTTCCCCCACCGTGGTAATGTTTGGTCACCTTTCCTGCCTCACCCTGTGAAGTTTTTCTGATGGAGCTCCAAGTGCAGCTTCTGCAGGAGATCTTGGGGTTCTGAGAGAGTCACCTGGGAACCCTTCCATATCTCTGCTTGGAGCTGGTGGGCAAGGAAATCTCTTGGGAAATAGATGTGAGAGCCCAAGGTTTTTAAAGGCAGATTTAGTCTTGTGACAGGGTGAGTGGTTTTGCTTCTATACTTTCAGTGGCAGGTTTTTTTCCCCTGACTTCAGTGGGAGATTTGATGCAGATTGGAAAGGGAAGGAGTTCAACATAAGAGGAATACACTGCCTTTATTTTCAGAATTTAAAGTCTCTTTGATATTAAAATGCAAATAAGCAAGAAAAAAAAATCTCCTCAGAAACCATGATGCCTTATTCAAGATGCTGCTATCTGATGCCTATTCCAGACTTTATCTAAGTTTTTGTCTTATATGAAAGTCTTTCCTACTTCTGATTTAATGTTTGAGGAAATTAGATTTGGAATGAAAGATAGTAGGAGGAAGTATTTCTTAAATTTGATAGTTGAAAGAAATACCCTTAATCTCCCCTGTTATTAGTACTAAAGGAGCTTTCAGAGAATAATAAAGCTATTGCACTAAGCCCCTTAATTCTTTCCTTTAGTCATTTCTTCTCCTGTTTTTAATTTGCCTTTTTTTTTTTATTCTTCTGATATTTTTTCACTCTTTTACTCTGCAGTTTTCCTTCTTTCCCTCAGTTCAGCATTCTGCATTTAGTACCCTTTCCCCCCACTTCTCCCTATCTCTTTTTAAAAATCTCATTAATTTTTCCCCCCTCTTGTTTCCCTCCTCTCTTTCTTTTGTTTCATGTTTTCTGAGCTCTGTGGTGGGCTGTAGGGTGGCTGTGCCTGTTTTTCTGAGGGCTCCCTGCCTGTCCTGTTACTGTTCTTGCAGGGCATGAGCAGCTTGCCTGCTATTGCTGGAGATGCTCTGCCTGCACACACACTCTGGTGTGCCAAGAAACGTGCCAGGTACTGGCTAGCTCGAGGGTGTGTAGGGATATTGCTGGTGAGTATTTTTGCTCGTTCAACTGGGTTTTGCATTGTTCTCCTCCTTTGCCTTTGGCAGAAGCTCTGTGCAGTCACTTTATTGTTGGCTTTGTGTGTTAAAAAGCTGTTGTGAGGGCAGTTGTGGAGAAGGAGGTCACCCAGATGGCTCATTAGAATCAGAAAGTCAGGGGAGGCAGGCAAATTGAGACTCATCTGATATGATAATCCTGCTATTGTGACTAAAATAATCATAATAAGTATAATCCTTGTGTAATAAAAGCGATAATCCTTGTGATATTTGCAGTGGAAAGGGTTTATGTGTACGAATAACTTTCATTCAAAAACGAAGTTGTGGGTAATCAATCATCAGGTGGTTATTTTCATGTACAGCTATGCCACCACCTCTGTGCCTTGTAGCCCCTTCCTCATTTATCAGTTTCAGTCATAGCTGTTGGACATCATTAAGTGGACTTGATACACCAATTGAGCTGAATATAATGGTCTACAAATAAAAGATTTGGATTAAATATAGGACACAGTCCTAATACTAGGATTTGTTGGCCCTAAATGCATACAGTCCTGAAACTAATCTCACTATTACAGCACTTTTGTTCACATTGTATAATAGAGAAAAATGTTTTAACAAATGCTTTTTGATGACTATGATCCTCTATAGTCATAGAAACTTTACCTGCTGTTATGAAAATATAAAGAATAACAATAATTCCCCAAATCTGACAGACAACCTCAGTGTTTGATGCTGACATCCAGACTGCTGATTTGGAGCCATCTGTATGTCAGCCTCAGCCTTTGAATGGTCACTGTCCTGACTAAATGACCTGACTGTCCTGAGGGCCTTTGCAGTGGAGTATTGTTGAAATTCCAAGTGGCAGCTGCTGCTCACACAGGGGCCAAACTCACCTGAGCTGTAAAGACTGTTGGAAAATGCTATTTGAGGTAGCCAGACCTTCTGAGCTGGCCATCTGCTTTACAGTAGGTGTTCCTGTGCCTCATCAAACCTAATTGCTCCTGTGATGGTTAATAAAGAGGGGGGCTATTTCTCGTTGTAAACTTAGTGGTGATATTTTCTGAACTATAAATATCAGTCCCTCTTCAGATATCCCACTGGCTCTCATTTATCAAAGTGACAGCCAGCCAGCAAGCAAGCAAACCCTCAAAATGGGTGATAAAATTAGCTACAATCGATACTCCATTCAAAGTAATATAATTAAGCCCACAAGTGTGCGTTTCATTTCATCTTGCAGAGGACTTTGTTTCAGAAGCACCTGATTTTTGTAATAGCCAGGGAAGATAAGCACAGATCACTTTACAGTTCTCTTTGGACAACAGCACTAACCAGGAAAAAATGTTAGGCAAAGTATGGTTGATATGTCTGTTGCAGGGAGACAAGTATCAGCTACCACAAATTTTAGGGCAAAATAGCAATTTTTTTTTTTTTTTTTTTGAGGACTCCAAATTATGATGGATGCTGAGGCAAGCCACTTTCAAATTCATGTGATCACTGGTGCATATCAAATTTAGTGTGGCAGAATGCAGGTTGGTATTTATAACTGGAATTATCACTTAGACATGCATATAGCATACCAATTAATCTTCCTACCAGTTGAGTGAAGAGCATGGGCAAGTATCTAAATTTTGAATATTTGAAATAAGATAAGGATATTAGTAGGACTAATTATTTGGCAGTTACAGTGGCTGTAAGTAAAATAATTTTTCGGAGTTTGAATCTACCTCCATATATCTGATAGATATTTTCATCTGCTTTAGTGCTGATTTTCCCTGATAACTGCCTTTGGGTTGCTGAGATGTTTGTGCAGCATGATTTGTTCATTGCCAGAAAGTGCTGCAAACTTGGAAAAATTCAGTGTGGGGCATTATACCATTGATATAATGGGTTTTGCAGCATTAAGCTGTGTTTGAGCAGGTCTTGAAGAAGAGAACAGGGTGCTAGTAGTAGTACTGATGCCTTTTTTAAGGTTGTAAGATGCCATCCTGCTCCTTGCGTTCTGTCCCACCTTTGTACATGTGAGCGCTTCACCCTTCAGCATTCCTGTGGCTGCTCCTGCCTGCAGTGCTCTGGTGCTGTCCTGCCACTGTCCCCCACTGCTGAAACGCTGCAATGCAATGCCAATGAAGCCATAAATCAAGTCTGCTCTGAAAACAGATACTTGTAGAAAGCTAAGCATCCTAGAAGTTCTGCACAGTGTACAACCAAGGCTGATCATCCCTGTCCAAGCTGATCCAAGCAAGATGCTTCCTTTTATAAACTGGGGGTTGCTGCCAGCAGAAAATTCTGTGCAGAGATAACATTGTGCATGATAACATTGACAAAGGAAGTGTCAGGAGTTGGTGCCACATTAAAGAAAGCCTGAACTAATAGTTCAGTTTGGGTTGTGAGAGATTCTTCTACAGTGGTGGGTGTACGTGCACACACACTCTGTGCTTCTGTGTGGATAAATAAAAGCTGGCCTCTGACTCTTGTAATCCCTTCCTCCTGGAAACAAAAGAAAGTCATGGTATTATATGAATTTTTGGTCAATTCAGAAGAAGTTGTGTCTTAGCACATTTCCAATCAATTTGTCCTCGGAACATGCCTCTGACTATGCACTTGTGTGCTGCCTTTAGGCACTATGTGTAAAAAGGCAACTACCCCAGGAGCTTTAGCTCTGCCCAGCAGGAGAGCAGCATTTTATGAGCTCTCTTGCATGCTTTTGTCTGAGGAATGATCATGTTTGCATTATAGGTCACTTGGAAATGTTTTCTTCTGAGCAAGTTTTTTTTCCTGTTCAAGCTATCATCTAACCCAGAGCCCAGCCATGCAGCTGCCTCTTGGGTAAATCCTCTGACAGCACAATTCTTGTCAAACTGTTTCACATGTTCATCTAGGTTAGAATAATCAGAGCTGCTGATGTGTGCTGCCATCAGCAACTCTGTTGGCCTGGGCACATCAGTGCGTAGAGTGGTTAATTAAAAAAAATGAGCTGATCTCTGTTCGCCCTGAGCCAGGTTAAATTGTAAGGAAACTTGCAAACAGCAAGGCCCTTCGCTGGATGACTCCTGACAGTCAAGAAGCAGATGCTGGGGGTGACTTTTGGGCTCCCTGTGTGGTTGGAAATGCAGTCATCTCAGGATGACAGGACTGGAATTACAGCCCTGTTCGTGTCAAGCTTTGTAAAGATATGCTGTGGCTAAGGCTGCCAGTAGCCTTGAAATTGTATCTTCCTTTAGTGGATCCCTCACAGCAGCAGCTATTTCTGTTGAAATACACATCAGATTTGGGAGGTTTATATTCCACACTTTGGAGGCATTTTTTGGTGAGAACTGTCATTCATAATTGAGGTGTAGTGCTTGCTTCCTGGGCCTTTGCTTTGTCAGGTATGGGTTTGCTGTGCAGAAAGACTTTAAATGTCTTTAACTCCATGCTCTGTATCTGGGCTTCAAGGGATTTGCCCATGGCTCTACTGCAAACTAGAACTACAAACCCTTTCATCTCCTATGTCAGGACTGGCTCCTTTGCTCTGCGAAGGGAAATGAAGGGTGCAGATTGCTGTGACACCAGCCATGGCCTGTGCTTCAGCTGCCTCACTTGCAGAACAAGAGAGCACAAGGCTCTTCTGGTTTCTGATGTGTGTAGGCATCTGAAGGTTGACGTGTGCTGCTGTGAGTCCCTCAGAGATGATTACTGTGGGGATCTGTCTGACTGTGCAGCTTGGTACAAACATCACGAATATGGATTAATGACAAAGTCTTGCTTGGCTGTAGGTGTGCTCCCTGAGAGCTTGTTTCTCCAGAATGTGGCTTTCCAAATGCCACCGGAAAGATGATGACGATGATGACAACTCCATGTAAAACACTAAGTGGCAAAACATCCAACAAATTAGCTCATCATCTTGGAAATCAATATCATCTTAAGATGTGTGTTCCAAACAGTGGCAGCACTAAGCTGAAAGTGTTCCCTGATTCAGCAGCTGAGTGGAAATACCCATTAGAGAACAGGATGCTTCCTACTGTTCAGCCCACGCCTTCCTCTTTTTTGGAAGTAATTCATGTTCCTTCACAGCTGGTGAAGGCAATGAGCTCCTCTGTGTCGAAGGATTCCTGAAGCAGGAGGAGAAATACTAAGATAAATAATCAGCAGAAGTGTGATGTGACAGAAGTCTGCCAATTAAGAAGAGCAACCAGCTTAGTTTTGGTGTTGAACAGGTAGGATTTTCTTGAGGACAATGTGATTGAACATTGGGTTTGGGCCTTAGAAGCATTGACTGGACTCAGACAGTGATTTGGTGTAGGACTGCAAAGAGCTGTTGGATAGAAGTTATAGTTTGGGTAAAGGACAGAAAGGGCCAAACCCAGACACTCCTGTTGGTGTAGTGCCTGATAGTGTGAAGTGGCAGGGGTTGACAGGTCTGTCTGGGCAGATTTTCAACTGAGATCAGGAGGTTTTGCACTCATCAGCCTGCAGCTTGGACTACCAGGACAATGGGCACTGCAAGGTGGGTACAAATCAAGGCTGCCTTGTTCTAGGACGGGGCTGAGGCAGGGGTTGGGGACACCATGCTGGATGGAAACCCAGTGGATATGGGATAGTGGATATCTAGCCTGGCAATGTGTATTTCTTCTGAGCTGAAGAACTCCACTGAGGTTTGAAGGAGCGTTTGGGATAAGCTGGGCTAGTTGATGCCTGCTGGTGTTTTCTTGTACTAAATAGGGGCTGGAAAGTATCTGGGTCTTTGTTAAAACTAACTACTCATGTAGAAATCAGTGAAACAATTTTTTCCCAAGGGGTACAGTAATTCAACACTCCTGAACAAAATAAGGGGTCAGTCACAGAGCAGCCTCTCTCTGTGTCAAAGTGAGCTTTATTTAAACAGACTGCTTTTTACCCCTAGGTCTGTGTGGGCATGGCTCCTGGCCACTGGGTGCAATACTGTCTTCATCACATCAAACTTTATGGCCCAATCATAAAAGCAGTAGCAGAAGCCTAAATGCTGCATCATTATTGCAAACTAATCCAGGCTTCAGAGTCCCTGCTTCCACAGCCTTGAAAGAAACCTGGCTAGAAAGCAAGATGACAGGACCCAGGGACAAACAGAGCATTAGAACAACACAAAAACATTCTGTAGGGAGCAACAAAAACTCATTGCAACAGGAACTGCCACAACATGGCTCCCTGCACTCTCTTCTGCTTGGCACCAGCCTCAGCCAGGGCTGCTTTTCCTGCTCCACCTAGGGTTAGGGTTAGGAGACCACAAAGCCCAGAGCCCGAGACACACTGCAGCTGCAAACATGCCAAGGGGAACACAGGACTGCCATTTTATTGCAGTAGTAACAAGAACAAACCAACATTCTGTAGGGAACACAGATTATTCTTACCTCTTGTTTACAGTCTTTTGTACTACTTCCACACAAGTCCACAGTTTTTTTATCTTTTGTCTCTCTAGAGGTGATATAATATTCTTTAATTTCTAGAAAAAAAAAATCCCTTCACCCCCAAATTCCCATTATAGGATAAAAATGTCTTCATCTCTGTTCTTTGAGAGAATCATTTGGGAAGTCACTACTTTCCTTCTACTGCAAGCAGCAATAAAGTGCTGTTGAGACTTTGATAAGCTGCGTCTACACAATTTCAATTGCGCAATTGCACAGTTGCAGAGTGTTATTTCTTGATTTCCCCGTACTGGTTCTGCTCAGAGGATCTGTTTGTTCTTAGCAAGACTGCCCCAGGCATTATTTCCCAAATGGATCTAGCACAGCCTCTGAAAATCTGGCAGAGGAGAAGCTAAAATCCTTTCTCTGAGAGAGGTTTGGTAGGAAAGGGCAGGTATGTGCCCAGTGAGTGTTTCTCTGGAATGCTTCCTTCTTTCCCTGGCAGGGTCCACCTCTGAGGCTGACAGCAGCACAGTCCCCAAAAGCTGTCCCACAGTTTGGAGCTGCTGTACTTTAAATGCAGGAATCTGGCAGCTGGACCCAGACTTGAGGGCCTAGCAGTTGGGGGCTAACTCCTTGCCAGCACAAGAGTGCAGTTCCTTGAATTGTTTTGGTTATTTAAAAACTTAAACAAGATTCATCAGCTGATTTTTTTTCTCTTTTTAGGCTCTCCAAAAGCCAAGGACTTGTAGGTCATTTGGGGAGTGCTTTTCTAACCATCACCGCCCAGTTTGTAATGGAGTTCTTTAATACATACTGTTCTTTAAACAGGTCAGTATCATTCAGAAAGGTTTTGTGCACGTGAATAAATTTCATTTTGGATGCTCCTTTGACAGAGACGAAAGTCTGTCTAGGCTCTGTAGGAGCCCAGATGAGGTGTTGGCAATGGGTTTGTAAAAGAGAGTGAGTGTCCTTAACATAGCGTAACATACTCTGCTAATCTGCCATTATATTCTTCTTGCACTGTGCTGATACTGTTTGCTACTGGGTAATCCTGAACACTGGTAACTTGTGTTGTAGTACCTTAATATTCAATTATCTGTATTAAATCCTAATATTAAAACTGTATCAAGCAGTTTGCCTTTTCACAGTGTCTGGTGGACGCCTTTTGAACCAAGACACATTATCCAGACATCAAACAGCATGGCAAGCTGAGAAAACAAACCTGTGCTGAGTTCAAAGGGAAGTTGTCTCCATTTTTACCCTGGGCGTGTGAATCAGCACAAGTTTTCTTTGCGTCCATCTAAGTATTGCTGTAAAACATTGATACATCCCTCTTGATCTCCACAGCACTCTGCCAGTGCATCTAAATCCACCTGCTAGAGAAGGAAAGTATTTATTTATTTATTTACTTGTAATTAGTGGGTGGCCCATGAAACCCACTGTCAAACTGCACCCCTTTCTCAGTTGCATTCCTCTGGCTTCAGCCTGGCTCTGTAAGGCAAAGCCATTTACAGGGCAAGAGCTCTTACAGGCCAGCGAGGAGTTTTCCCCACTTCCAGAAACATCCTGCATTTGGCACATCGAGGATTAACAAGGACAAGTGAAAGCTTGCAGAGGGGGTGAGGCAGCATCCTACCTTGGGCTGGGGCTGAAGGGACATCCCAAGGGGTGCATCCTCCACCCCAAGCCTCCTCCTGTGCAGGGCAGTGGGGAACCCTGACTGTGCAGCTCTGTGCACTCCTCCCTTGGGGAAACAGCTGGAATCCCTCGAGGCTAATAAGTCTTCTTTTCCTCTTAATGCTGGAAATTCACAGTAAAAATGGAGTCTTGTGAAGCTCTTTTGCAGCCAGCCTGGGCTTCCCCAGAGTGAGGAGCCACAGAGTTGGAGCTGCCTGAACCAGATGAGACAGCAGGAGCCCCGAGAGCAGGAAAAGCCATTTAAAGCTCTTCTGCTTATATCTCTCACTGCTGAGCTTGCTGTGGGGGTAGATGTTAATTTAATGAGCACTCATTAAATTATCTTACAGTAGCTCAGATAGGTCCCAGCGGGTTCCTTGAAAATGACACAGGATTTTGTTTTGTATTGTTTGGGCTTAGTTAGTTTTTCTGAGGGATAGTTATAGTCCTAGCAGAAAAGGGTATGAAAATGCCATTGTACAAAACTTTGTGGAGAGAACTCATGCTTAACTCCACCTATGGTCATGTTATTTTATATTTAAGTTATTTATACCCTGTTTTTAGGTTAATATTTAAAATGTAGTTCAGCTTTCAATATTTTCTCTCCAACATTCTAATTTGTTTTTGTTTTGAGATGTTAGAAACAATAGCTTTGAACAGAGGAAAATATTGTAAAGAAAAAACATTATACATGACTTAAATGAATTGAATGGAAATAAAGAAGTTTTTGCAGAGGTTTGCAAAATGGGAGAAAAACAAATATTTGTCTTGGGATCCATCATAGTTTTCAGATTTCCGACAGATACGGAAGATGAGTTATTCACAACACTACGGTGAGTCAGTGTGAGCTGGAGAAATGAATTCCACCTGGGATGCACAGTTATAGGTGAGGTGTGACACCTCTAGCAGCAGCAATTAAAACAAACAAAAAAAATAGGTCTGGATAAAAAAAAAACCTGCCTGAAACTGTAGAAAAAGAGAAAAAGTGAGAGATTTGAAACAACAAAACTACTGTGAGTGGTCACAGAAGATGTTTTCCATGGCTGTTCCTGACGACAAATAATTGGAAGATTATTGGAGAATGGTCTTGTGTTAGGGATAATTGGGGACTAATTAGCAGCAGGGAGGGCTGTCCCCGTTGTGCAGTGGTGGTGGCCAAGCTGGTGATGGACAGTGGGCACTGGCCATGGCCGGGCTCCTGGGGCTGGCCGGGTATCCCAGCAGTCACTCCTGGCCCCGGCTCCTCTCTGCACAATCCCTTCCCTCATGCCAGGGGAAATGCAGGAGTAACCACAGATTGTGCAGAGATGGACAAGCCCTCCAGGCAGCCCTGAGGTCCTTTTCCGAGCTGGAGTGGCTGACTTCACCTCTTCCCTTCCTGGATGTGTGATATCCTCCGGGCTCCAAACCCTCCTCTGTTCTCTGTTACAGGACCCTGCGGGTCCTGCTGTTTTCTGTATCACTGAGTGAGACCGCCCAGATCAGGCACAGAGTGAATGAGCAGGATGTTCAACAGCTAATTCTATGTTTAAAAAATACCTTTTTTTTTTTTTTTTTTTTTTTTTTTTTTTTTTTTTTTAAATTTATTTCTTCGCCCCTTATTTGGGCTAACAGCTTATCAGCATGAGTCAGGCCTGGAGAATGAACCATTCCATGGGTTTACATATAAATTAGCTCCCATTTTCTCACAGGCAGCCTGGGCGTTTTCTGCTAGTTTAGCAGAATTTTCCAGTGATTGGGGTTTGGAAGGTCCATGCAGCCTCTGCAATAAGAGTACTTGCTGATGTTAGAATTTGGTTTTTATTGGAGATGAGGTGTGGTCTGGCCATTTATTTCCAGCTGATTGCTGTGCAGCTGGTGGGCAGGTCAAACCTTGGAGGCAACATTAGTTAAACTAACTCAGTGCTCCCTGGTAGAGTTATTGCAGGAAAATATGTAAACCGTTTCATCTCCCTCTGATAAATAAATAACACACCAGGCTTGAAAATTGTACTTAAAAGGAAACCTTAGGTTAATATTTCCATGTTTCTGAAACAGGCACCCAAAGTAGGTTTCAGCTAGTGAAGTGTGGGGAGGAACATCCTGAATCATTTGCCTACAGTGATGAATCTTGGATGAACTGAGGTTTCCAATGGCCACAGCGACTGAAGATATTTACTTGAAAGCCTTTCAGTAAGGAAGGACTGTGATGAACTTTTCCTGTGGACGTGGGCATTCCATATTGTGAATCATTCCTGGAGTGCCTTATCCTGTGATAGAAAGTGCAGTAATAACAGAGGCAAAACTGCCTCCAAGGGCCATTGCTCAGCACTCTGAACTCCCTGTGGATATCAGCAGCTTATTTTACTGAGACTGAAGCCAGAGGGTCTAAGGATCACAGAATAGATGCAGCTGGGCAAATGGGGAGCTGTGGTGAGAGAGGGCACAGGAAGACCTTGGGGGAGATGTTTGGTGGATCCCAGGCTGAGAGAAGAAATCTCTGTGTTTCCTTTCCAAGGTCATCTCTGGAAAGGGGCAAGGAGACCTCTAGAAATGAGCCAAGAATGGGTTTTATTACAGGTCTTATATTTTCCAAATACAAACTCTGTGTCTGCATGTGTACTTACTTTTTAAGACTATGTATAGTACTAACCATGGCAAACCTGTGGTTTCTGGTCAGTTTAATGATGCTATAAAATGGGGTTTATGGCTGACTTTCTCTGTGTTAATGCCTGCAGGAACCTGGGGTGCTATTTTTTTTTTTTTAAGATCTGTAAGAAAACCAGACAATTACTGTTCCTGATTTTGTGGTTGAGAAGTTCCGATGCCTGTTTTGGTTTATTTGAAGGGTTCTTGTAGTGGAATCCTCAGTGCCCTTCCCAGGTGCAGGAAAGAGGCTGTTTCATTAACTTGGTTTATCAAGCAGCTGTATCCACATAAACACTTTTGTTATCTGCTTCTAACACTTCCAGAATGGAAATGGGATCTCCTGAAATTCAATGAGATCTGATGCAAGCTGATGAATTATTGTAGGAATTGAATGCAGTTTTGTTAAATGAATGAAACGTTAGTAATGAACTCTTAACTTGTGGACACAGAACAGTTCCCCGAAATACAGATTGTTTTCATACTTCAATACTTTCTCCATTATGAAGCAATTAACTCTCATCTGTTGTCTTTTAAGAGCAGAAGCTTTTGTTTCAAATGGGGCATCGTCATCTCTTCCCACATATCTTTTTGCAGTTTCTTAGTCTTTACAGTTTCAGATGAAAGATTCTTGTTCTTCTTTGTGTCACAGGAACAAGAGCTGAATTTTGATGTTTTCAATTTCCTAGAGCACAAGTATTGTAGAAGATTGAGTTCTTAATATCTTTTTTCCCTCCAGTAAAATTAGTATTTATTTCCTTGCTAAGAAGCAATTGCAAAAATATGGGAATGTCTCATCTTCATGAGGTGACACAGATTTTAGCAAATTATTTTATTTACTTCCAATGGTGATTTCCTCTAATCACCCTAGCAAACCTTGATTAGCAGTGTGATATGCATTGCAGAGTTTGACATCTGTTGTATATCATAAGTGAAAATGCTTGACTTTGCCATCTTATTTCAACATCTTTCTCTTCCACTGCCTGCTCTTTGAACCAGCCAACAGAAATCAAAATCAAGCTGCAAGACTCTGTAATTCAACCCACGCTTGAAAAAACAAAAAACTGATTGGTACTTTGGTGAAAATGAAATACAACTTAGGTTTCTTAATACAGCAGCAGCAACAGAAATCCAACAACTGAAGGGTCATGAATTTAGTTCTAAGATGTTGGATATGTTGAATTGGAAAACTGCCTCAAGTGTTGGAGGACATAAAAGCCCGATGTACCCCTTCCTACTTTAAAACTTATTTGTTTGTGCTCAACTGGTTTGATATGAGTATTATTAGCCAGGGCAAAAAGTGATGATTTTTATGAATAATTGTAATGATGACAGCAATTTTTGTGTTGTAATCTGAGCAGCATGAAAGAAGACCTTTGAGTAGTTTCTGGTGATCCTTGTATCAGAAAAATATTCCAGAATTCTTTGGGATATTTTGTTTTCAGGCCCTCTTTTCACCAGGGCATGAAATAAATTGTGGAATTTAGGCACGCTATTAAAATTCATTGCTTCTGATTCATTGAATTCTGTGGTTTTTTTCAAATATAGCTTGGTGTTTTTTCCTACTAAGGCCGAAAAACTTCTTTCTTGTCCTGTTCTGTTTTGGTTTCAAAAAGAGACAACTTCTTCAGGAAAATTTCTCAGCTATCTTGACAAGGCAGAACAGTAATCTTTGAAAGGGTGTTGCAAAGGATTTGTCAAACACACATGTAGGTGTGTGGTTTAACCACCAGGCCATGCTGCTGTGAATTTTCTGGTTTGTGATGTGGTGTTTTTTTTGTTTTGTTTTGTTTTTGGTTTTGTTTTGTTGTTGTTGTTTTTTGGGTTTTTTGCCTTTTTTTTTTTTTTAAGCTGTACACTTAAGTAACTGTTGAAATGTGACAGAGCTTAGGTTAAAACTATTCAGAAGTGAAATTTGAACTCATCTCTGCGATCTTCCAGGTCAGTAATTCCTACTCTAGCTTATAGAATAATTTTCTCTAATTTTGGGGCTATTTGGTTGAGGGCTTGGGGCTTTTTTTTTTCCCCTTCTCAATAAGAAATGAAAGCAACTCTCAAAACTTCTAGAATTTTATTTCTCTCTGTGTCTTTCATATAATCTTCATTCTCAGAGATGAATCAGTGCATAATATCCATTTTGACAGACAGAAGAAGCCTTTGGTTTTAGATGCTGTGTTAGGGTATCCTAATTCTAAATTTATTCTTTCAATGAAACTCCCTGCCCCCCATTTATTAGCACAAAGCTTTATGGGAAGTATGGAAGTCCTACTATAAACTCCACTTCCCTTTTTTTCCCCCCCTTCTGCTTTTATTTTAATGCTAAAAAGCTTCAAAAAGACACTTGAAATCCACAGGGGAAAGAAATTAGACTCCAGCTGACATGACTGAATTTTAAACTGCTAAATATTTTATAGTTAGATTAGATAATGTGAGGTTCCACTAAGCACAGCATCAGACTGTTGGGGGTTTTGCTTCAAACTCAATCTGTGCTTCACCATCTTATTCAAAACTGCTGCAGGACAGCTCAGAGAATTTTGACCTTTCCCAGCATTTCTTCTAAGTGATCTCAGCTTCATTCCTTGCTGATTAGGGTGCACCTTTATTCTCCAGGAGCAGCAGGAAAAACCCCAAAGTGTTCCTTGGACTGGCTCTTTCTGGCTCCAGCTGATGAAGTGGAGGTGCTGTCTCTGTCACTTCTGAAAATGGCTGCAGATGGCGAATCCTGCAGTTCTCCTCTCCCAAATGATGTGACAATTCTTTATCACAATGCTTCCTCTGTCTCATCTCACAGTCCTGCCTGGGACTTGGTCCCAAACTGGGAATTCTGCTGGCTATTTGCAATTTTTTTTCTTTTCAGAGGAAGATGGAATAATCCGGGACCAGCATGCTGAGTTGGCTTATCCAATGCAAATAATTACATTTTTCATATTTCTGAAAAGATGTTTTTAATTAGCTGAAGGCAGTGTAACTGAAAAAAAAACACTCCACTCACTTTGGTCTTTTAAATATGGTCCCAAATGTCTAAGAGACTCAAGTGCAGGCAGACCATGTTGAGGCACACCCTAGAGCACTCTGCTGTGAATTCTTTTGGACAGAAGGAGGTGAGGGCGTGCACCAGACATCTGCTGGTGTGGGCCAGTGAACCGAGGCTAATTCTATTCTGCTTTTACTTTCATTCATTCCATTTAGATTGGAAAAATGAAATTCAGTTTGGAAATCTTTCTTGACAACGGTGAAACCTTCCCAAGTGCCTGGATCTTGCTAAGGAATGTTTGTGGACATGCTGTGCCTTTAGGGCAGCTTTGAGGTTCTGCTGTGAAATGAGACTTAATGGGATCTTTCTGGTGAATCTTCTGTGATGCAGCAAACAGGATCACAGACCCCTCAGTCCCACGTTGATAATTACTGCTCTGCCAGTGGTGATTCACTTGATCTGCCTTTTTGCTGCATCTGGATCTTCTTCCTCAGACGGGACTATATTTTTCATCTTCAGGATTGTAGCAGAGGCAGAAGAGGCTGC
This sequence comes from Regulus satrapa, assembly GCA_013396955.1. Lineage (NCBI taxonomy): Eukaryota > Metazoa > Chordata > Aves > Passeriformes > Regulidae > Regulus > Regulus satrapa. The sequence continues at coordinate 888,455 of VWZN01000032.1, forward strand.
TGCATTGGAGGTCAGAGAGGGTTTTGGTTTTTCCCTTCTCTCTGCTGAAGACAACCCCCAGTTCTTATTTCAGCATGTCAATGCTGAGCTGCCACAAGGGCCTGGTGCCCTTTGTGAGGTCACACCTTGGTGAAGTGTGATACTGAGGCAGTGCTTGATTACTGGAGCACAAAAGCTGTTTGGAATGGATTTGTGCCACTGCATGAGCTCTTAGAAATAGCAGAGTGTGTGAGAACACATTTTCTGCCCTCACAGCAATCAGGTGTGTGAAGAAATGTTGGAAATAGGAAAGGTATACAACTCTCAAAAGGCTGTGTGAAAGCAAATCTCCGAATGGGAAAATGCCAGAAAGCAAAAGAATAGCAAGGACAAGGAATAATAGAGCTATGCATAGTGCAAGAGATTAGCCTTGGGAAAACGTTAAGCAAGAGAGTAGAAATGTGTAAGTCTAATAATGAACTTTTAGACATTGTTTTAAGCTATTACAAGTAAGCATTGTTCAGAGCAGAGGGTATGTGCAGTTTTGCTGATTTACTTAAGCAGATGTCTGTAAGCTTTTGGCATTATTCTATTGGCTAGAAAGCTTTTAAAAGGCCTTGTCATCAGGACAATTTTGCCTGCTGTGTACTGGCATGAACTTTCAACATCTCTTTTGTCTTTCCCACACGTGAGGCTTGTAGTGGTGCATATCTAATGATCCCTGGTTTCTCTGTCATCCCTCCCCCCTTGTGTGACGTGCTTTTCCTTTCCCCTCCCTGTCCCTGGAGTGATATCCTATTGGTTGGTGTTATATGTCTCCCTGCCCCTCTCCCGAGGTTTGAAATACCCGGGAAAACCTTCCCTCTCTTTTCCTCCCGGATTCCAGCCTTAATAAACACCCTACGCATCTCAGAGGAGAAGCAGCCCTTTGGTCTTTCATCCTAGCCCTTACCCTGCTCTCACCATATAGCTAGCAGAGATTATTCAGGGAGGGACAAAGGGGGGCTACTTCAGGTGGCACCTGACGTAGTGGCCTCAGCACCCCACAGGACGGCTGGAAAAC
>VWZN01000035.1:346-71705 GCA_013396955.1 Regulus satrapa
TGGAAAGCAGACAGTGAAGCGTTAGCATCTTGTGTGAATTAGTGGAATGTACTTCATCTGCTTGCTGTGAACAGTTGTGTTCAACTTGGCAGGATTCCTGAAGCAAGAAAGTCAAATAGCAGCTATTTTACCTTCCCTTGCTGAGCTGATGAGGGCAGGAATTGATCTGCTGCTTTTGTTAAAAAGCTGTTTCTGTTGTAATATCACATAGATGGTAGATCACCTGGTTGCTGGATGTGGGCCTTTTATTTTGATTCAGTGCAGTTTATGCTGCCTATGATAAAATATACTGGGCTGAATAAAAGCTGTAGGTAGCTATACAATTACAGTAAATGCCATTTATCAACACTTAGCTGGATTGTAGTGTTAGTTCAACTTGAGATGAAACACCATGAAGTTATATCTCTGAACATAATGTTATAGTACTTATATAGTTGGTCACAGTTTGTGATTTTGCTTTGTTGTGATTGAAGAGCATCCTTCTCTTGGTGGCTGTGTTAGCATGCTGGTTTTTGGTGTCTTGAGAAATACAAATATCTTTATTCTGTCTAAGATAAAATCTTTAGCAATTATTCTTCCTCTTTGTCCTTTCTATTTTCTCTAGCTATCATTTTTCCTATTTCTGTAGAGATAAGGCTCATTCATGATTGGGTTAAAGTTGATTGATTTTATATCCCTCACTCTTCATTCGTCTAACATTGTTCTTGGGTCATGAATTTCAGATAGATGACTGTGTTTGAAATTCTCAGGACTGAAAGATTCTTTCCTTTCTTGTTTTATGCTTGCCTTGTTGTCTTTTTTCCCCATATATAACTATGTTAATTCCTCCTTTCTGGACAGTGCCTACATATGAGAGGTCACTGTTCCACTGCTACCTAATACTGCTACCTAATAGGTCTAACCTTACACATCTCTAATTGTCTGATTTTTTGAGAGAATATATGTTTGGCTTGTGTGCTATTTAATTAAATTTTCGATTCATTTGAGATATTTCACTTGGTTTTCCAGATTTAGTGCAAACACACATTCAGTCCAAATATTCACAAAAACTATGGCTTTTGTGAGAGAACAGGGTAAATTCTCAAATGCATAAATAACTATTTATGACTTAGGAAGCAAAGGATAGAAGTGCATGCTGTTTGCATGGTGGAAGCAGGTTACCAGCAAGGTACTTAAGTCTGTGCTGTTAAATACATTCATGAGTGGTCTGGAAAGCATTACTAGTAAAGTGTCAGGTGTAGCAACAAAACAGAAAGTGGCTTGTAATGTCACTGCCCTTGTGTCATCTACCTCTGTCACGTTCTCTGCTTCAGAGAATACTGATGTTGCTTTGAGAACTCCTCTTTCAAAGACAGGATTACAGGCTTAGTAGATTTTTGTCTGATCCAATCATTCTTAGGCTATCACATGATTTCATGGAAAAGAGACATATTTCATGTCACACCACCTAATAAGTTGTACAGCCAGCTTTCCAAGCAAGGTGGAAGTGAAGCTGATAAGCTACATTAACTGCAGTTAATGCATTAAAAAATGCTTATCAACTTCCAAAATGGAGCAAATTAAATCTTGATTTTATTTATATATTGTACTTATTTTAGAGCCTATGGAGTTAAACACCGCCCCCCTCCCCCTTATTCTCCTTAAAGCATTCTTAGTTCAGTGAGACAATTTTTTTTTACCTTTCTTATTAATTTTTGCTCAGTTTTCTTAATATGATACATATCACTTTACCCCTTTAAAAAAGATTTTAGTATCTGTATCTATAGTATCTATAGTTCAGATACTATAATTTTGACTGAGTTTAAAACAATCCACTTAGTAACAGTAACTCAATATGTTGTTCAAGAGTTATACATCAATAGCCCCCATGTCAGCTAATCCTTTCTCAAAAGAATAAAGTAATGAATCAAACTAGGAGTCTGCAATATGTTGTCCAATATTTTAATGGATATTTATGTCCTCATTTAGACTTACAATGCAATGCTATCATCTGATTAGCATTTAGAATCAATATGGAAGATTTATAGTTAGAGAAACATTGATGGGAAAAAGTGAATGATAATGAAAACCATCCAAAGGATGGTTTCATCAAAGGATATATCGGCTCTGTTTACTGTTTTACAAATTTGTTTACTGTTTAGTCTTTCTTTACATCCATGGTATGTGAAACTTGGGTATAGCTGAAAATTCTTTCACAGGACATGTCTTTAATAGCACTTAAGCTTTTCTTAAAGATATGGTGGCAAAGTCCAAATTTCTTTTTGTGCACACTTCATCACTAAAAATCTTCAAGCATGTACTCTCAATATGTGTGTATTTATTTATTTGAAATTCATATATGTAGCTGAAGATATAGTATTTTCTTTCTGTACCCTAATGGATGGTCTTTTGCACACCCAGGGGTGTGTGCACCTCACTTTTGAGACCAGTGATAGAGGTTCAGTTGAAGTTGTATATTAGGAAAAAAAAAAGTCTCTTTATGATTTTTTAAAAAATATTTGGGTAAGAAAATGTCGACTAATTTATTTTTTTCCCATTTCACAGTTATTCTGGTTGTTTTTGGTACTGACACAGAATTTATTTAGAAAACTGCCACCATTCAAAGAATTCTTTTTTCCTCATCAGATGCCAGCCCCTTTCATCAAATAATTACCTCCCCAGTTTATTCTCACTAGCTACAAATTCATTGGGGAGCAAGCCTTGCTAAGCTAAACTAAGGAGAAAACTGATTTGTCATACAGGGTTTTGTTTGATTAATTTGTTTAATTGTTCCTTTGACCAATATGTGCTTGATGAAACATTTTTATCAGTGGGTTTGTTAAATGATAGTAATGAATAGAGAGTAGCTATAAATGTTTCAGCACATTTAAAAATAACGGGTAATCCACTTGATATAACTTGCCCATCAGACAACTTATATACATAGTCAACAGTGTATTCTACACTGCTCAGGTGTATGTGAGGAAAAAAATCTCCTGTTTGGAGAATCTCTCTGCTTTTTTTTTGTCTTTCTGAAGTTGTTTTCTCAATAACTAAAAGCTTCAGTAGGCTTAAAATTAAGTATGGCTTATGTAAAAACTATATCTTTCAATATCACTGTTGAGCTCATTGAGTTTATTTCTGTTGGCTGACTGCTGGTTTTGTCAGAAAGAACAAATAGAAATGCACAGTCTTGTAGTAATTTCCAATAAATTATGTTTGCAGGTCTTTGTGGTAAGAGACACATCTTTAAGGAAGTGCTTGAGGTTTGTAGCTAAAAGGGGTCTGAGCACAAACAAGCAAATCTCCTTCCCTTGGGGAATATAACACTTGGAAATGGCAACTAAGGAGAATGATACTCAGGAGCTCCACAGATTGCAGTCTGCTGTTTTTTTTATCTCAATGGTAGCGTGACTCCAGTGTGGAGATACTGTCATTCCATCTGAAATCTGGCTCACTCTGGTCAGATTAGATTTAGAGGCCCCAAGAGTGTTTCTGTTAACATAGTTAAGATGTGACTTGTTGCCAAAAAGAAGGTTGGAGAGCTTTCCTGCTTCTTAGAACATGAAGACTCCTGTCACTGTATTTTGGTAGTGCAGAAGGTTATTCTGCAGCAGTTATGTTTGTTTCCTGGTTTGTTCTGTTTGGGTTTTTTGTTTTCTTTTGGTGGTTTTTTGTTTTGTTTTGTTTTTTTTCTTTCTTTTTTTTTTTTTGTTGTTGTTTTTTGCTTCCTCCTCTTTTTGAGTCCAGTGAGCTCTTACTCATTTCCTCTCCAAACAGAACAATTCCAGTCTTTTAGTCTTTCCTTATATGTCTCTTCCATGCCTCTAGTGGTTTTCCTCATCTGTCACAGCTGTTCACAGCAACTGAACACAGAATGTTATATGGGGAATATTAGTATCACCATTTCCTTGTGTTAATTTCTAGTTGTTTATATTCATGGGTGAAATACTGGGTAAACATGTTGTGAGTAGAACACTTCTGTTGTCTTTAGTGAGCAACTAAACATTTTGCTTATGAAATTTTGACCTTCTGATCTACCTGGCCAGGCACCGAAGATGTTTCTATGATGAGTCATTATTGAATTGTTATAAACAATTTTTTAAAATCAACCACAATTCAGAAAAATAATTAATTTCTTTCTTCCAGTTTATGTTATATTCTGCATTTGTTTGGCATTTTAATATCCCTTTTCCCCATCTAGTGTTATCCTAGAAAGATTCAAGTGAGGCTGAGAAAACGGAATGGTTATATACAGTCAGTTCCATAGTTCTGATGGTCTCATCAAAGATCTGAGACCTTAAGAAAGCATTATTAATCAGACAGACACTAAAGCATATTCCAGAAGCAGTCATACTAGGATTTTTTGTTTCACCACCTTCCAGAGGCTTCAGGTCATGCTGTCAGGTGTGTAGTTCTCTTGGCTCCTCTTTCTCACCCTTCTTGAAGATGGAAATGTTTGCTTTCCTCCAGAATTTGGGCATTTCTCCCGCTCACCATGATCATTCAGAGATTGTTGAGAGTGGCCTCATAAGGATATCAGCCAGTTCCTCAGTACTGCTGGGTGCATCCCATCAGGCCTGTGGACATCCAATAAAACTAGGCAAGCCACCTCCCCCCCCAAACTTCCCACCTGTATTTGTTCTCTAATGGTAAGTATTTATGAATTCCTAGAGTAATTCTAAAAGGTATCCAAACTTTTGCAGATAGGTAACAGGTATAGTTTGTTTAAAATAATTTAATGTTTGTAGAGGTGGGTCTTTCATTTCTTACTGAATTCAACATAAAATTGTACTTTTAATTCCATTATACTTTTAGCTAGTAACATTTATTCACCATATAACAACAACAATAAAAATGTAACCTTTTATGAAGGAAACTTGTGGGAATTAAATATGTTTTACAAGTGCTATTAATTCTTTTTGAGCACCTCTTTTTGATTTTTTTTTTTTTTTAGAATCCTTGGAAGAGAACTGTGAAGATCATTAAAAAGATAAAGTCAGAAGAAATAAAAATGTAAAGGATTCAGAGCATTTACTTTAAGATACTAATTTAGATCAGTCAGAGCTTGGAAAAGGAGCAAGAGCCTTATTTTTTTTTTTTTTTTCACTTGGGGCTGCTCCTAGTGCCCATAGTCAGAATCAGTTTTGAATACTGCATCAATAGCTCCAGTAAACCTGCAGAGTGTTTAATTTTTTTTCCTATGCTAAATTGATACCTTTGCTGTGTTTTTTGATTAGCAGGGCTTGAAGCTGTGAAGTAAGGGATTGTTTTTTCCACTTGGGTGAAAATTGGGTAAATTCATAATGAAAGAATTCTGTGACGGGGTTTCAAATGAACTTAAACCTAGTGAGCTATATAGTTTGTAGATTTGAAACTGTGGAATTATTCACAAGTGAATAGAAGTACATCAAAATTGAACTTTAAAAATTCCAAGTGTACAGATGAATCATGTGCATTGACTCATAAATGTGAATCTTCTGTCATCACTCCTTAAAATTCTTAGGTAGCTCTGGAAAAATGCTTGCAAATGGTTTATTGTCCCCTTCAGATTATGACTTAAACCTCACTCACTGATGAGACAGTGTAAACAGCAGCCCATAGTGAATCTGGATGCTGGGATTTGAGAAGGAAGGAGATGAGAGCCTTACTTGGATGCCTCCCACGCTGGCTCATTTGCTCCCTTCTCAGCCTTACATTGGCCACCTTCCCACTGCCTCTCTCAGTAAGGAGGTAGCTGCTGGACTAGGGAAGGCTGGACACAAAATCTTGTTTGTTCATGCTGTGCCACCACTTGCAGCTACCAACCTTGGGCATCATTGATCAAAATGCGTGGAGGTTCTCCAGCCTCCACCTCTCTCTGATCTCTGGGATCTTCCCGTATTTCCAGCATCTTCCCTCTATGCAGGGTTTTCGCCCTCACCCTTCAGCCCCCCTTCTTTCTGACATTACTGTTTCTTTTATGGACCATTCTTTCCCCTCTCCTTTGCTTTCTGAACACCCAAGCTCACGTTTCCAAATTCAGCAGTCCAAGTGCAGCAGCACATTGTGTTATCAGCCTTGTAGGAGATGATTTGGTTTCCTGTATCTCTGGAGGAAAGGCACTGGAGGATTGACGACATGCAGCTTTTGATTAGTCTGAGTGTTATAAAAAAAATGCAACTAGATAGTTCCAGTTGTATTTATCAAATAGCAGGCTTCTGCTCAAGAGTTCCAAATTCAGTTTGGAAAATGTATCTCTCCCTCTGTTCCCACCTCCTACCTGAATGTCAACTTAGCATTCCTAAATAGAACTGGTCTTACCTAAAGCATTGGGATAAAGCAATAATAGGTAAAGAAAACAAAATTAAATTTATTGTATCAGAAGGATTTTCCCTGTATGTAAAATTTAGAATGCTAAAATAATCACATTCATATCCAGAAAGCTTAATGGATTCAAATTTTCCATACCAAAGTTTCCCTACTTCAAAGCAAAGAAAATAAAGAAACAGAATTATTATAATTATGCACATGTATAGATTTTAGGAAGTGATTATTTCTTGCCAGCATTAAGGTCCTGATAATTTTAGTTTAGTTTTAATTCAGATTTTAGGATGGAGATCAGATATGGAGTCTTTATGAACTGCCAGAACTCTGCTAACTTAAATTAAACTCTGGAAGCTCAAACTGTATTTGATTGCCAGGATTGGAACATTGAAAATAATAAAATGGTTTTCTTTCTCTTAGTCCAGGTGAGCTGTATACTCATTCATTAAGTGTTATTGTTTAACCAGTGCACAAAGTTTAGTAGTGTATAGTTGTGAGTTATATTAATTTTTTAAGTGATGGATGTCAGGAGTTCTTGTAAGTAAAGATTTAAGTTACAAATGCCTTCAGGTTCTTAACAGAATACATTACTCTTAAATGCATTCCAAATGGGAGAAGGTAGCAGGGAGTCTGCTTTTCATAGCTGCAAGATATCGCTAGTCTTGTGATTGATGGTTTCTACTGCCATTTGAAGCATGGGTGCAAGATGACAGTGCCCATTACGTGGAGCACTGTTAGTCATAATAGCAGGATCTCACCTCTGCTTATAGTTCAGAGCCCTTGTGGACTTGGAACACAAAATGATGAAGTAAATTTGTCCCTTTCTGAAAGAAAGACTTTGCCTTTCTGATTTGCAATGCCTTTGTGTTTTACTTTCCAGCTGTGCTGAATGATAGATCTGCTATGGAGCCCTGAACAAGGAGTACTAGCCATTAACAGCCCAGTCATTAATAGACCTGATGAAATAGTCTTGTCAAAACTGTTGCAGTTTCAATGTCTGTGTTTTGGTGATACTAGGAGAGCTTAAATAGATGATGACAAGGCAGTCTGAGAGTTAACAGTGTAACGGTGTCATATTAAGAACATAACATTGCAAACTTTTCTGCAGAGTAATTAAGTTTTTTAGCATGTGCTTGTAGCCATATTTGGAGCACAATTTTACATACAGCCACCAAATTATCTTCACCCCATCAGTACTCTGTCAAAATTAAAGGGTAGGCTGATTACAGAAGGTTTTTGTTACCAAGAAAGGCCTCAATTAATTTGGAAAAAATATACATATCTTTCTCTTCATCAGCGGGGCTTTGGGGTTATTTTTCAATGAATAACAGGAATATTCTGAAAGCTAAAGCTTTTAATGTTAATGGCTGTATGAAAGGTTTCCCAGGCATGTAATTCAAAAAAGTTGGCTGACTAGATAGTAGGGAGATGTTTAAAAAGAGGATGTAATTTATAAATCACTTCCTAAGGCAAAACTCATGGGAGATTTTGATTTGCTTCTACTGAGAAAATTATATATACTTCTTGCAATCTCTAGTTTTTTAAAGCTATTTTAAGATAATATATTTTTAATCCATTGTCTAAATTATTAAACTAATTGAAGTTAACTGACTTACTGATTTTTATTAGGCTATTTTTGGTTTTGATGCACTGTTCATACTATTTGTAAAACTATCCAGTAAATCACTTCAAAACTCCTCTCCAGATTTCCACTTTAATAAATAAAATAGAACTTAAGTACAGGTTTATTAAGTTCTTCAATGCAATTGTCATGAATGTGAGTACATAAATCCTTTGCTAGATTTAGATTTAGACTGTTTTTACTGTTTTTATCTCTTGTTTTAATAGGGGTTTGGTTATTACTTGTATGCTTCTAGAAACAACCTTAGGAAAGTCTGTTTTTTTAAACAAAAATATTGCATCTCTAAAATTGACATATATATTTATCAGAATTCATGGCTATCATGTTGTGAGGATGTTAGAGTGGAGTCTTCCTTGTCTTGTCCTAGGAGAGGCATGCATACTCACTGAGTATCACTTCCATCAGCTTCTTGGTTTTATATTTGCGTGTGCAAATTTAAGGAAGAGACACAATAGCAAAGAAGGGTGCACTGCAGTTCTGTTGGAAGCTGGTAGAGTATAGTGTTCCAGTTTTGGTGCATATCCTTGAAAAGGCTCCTGCATACATACACACATACATGCATACATACTTATCTTTTCCATGATAATTTCCTTTGCAAAGAATCAGAGTTGTTAATCACAATATTCTTCATAAAGCTGTAGGTAAATACGCTATGCAAAATCCATGAAGAAAAGTCTGGAACAGAAGAGTTGAGGCTCGAAACTCTAGATGTAAAGGCTGAAGGAGACAAGTAGAGAGATGGGAAGGTTTAGTGGTGTGTTTATAGCTGAGTTGCTGAGGAGATGTTGTATGTTGTGGTCTGTTGTGTGGCTGGAGTTTCCAAAATGCTGAACACCATGTCTTCACATATATATCATGATTTATAGATCAGGCAAGAGAAGAGGAAGTGAATTTTCAAGGGTCAGTATGATTTGCATCTATAAATTGGTCTCATCTGACTGCTGACCTATCTCAGCTCAGTTGGTACCCATATATGGTGGGACCACAGAGGTGTCTGCTGCCTGACTGACACCTTTTGCTCCTGTGGTTGCATGCTGCTGATAATAGAGGCCCCAAAAAACAAATCCTTCTTGAACTTCACGGGTCAGTAATCTACTGGGAAGGTGTTGTCTGAATTCCTATCTTCAATATGAAATCAAAGAGAAAATTATTAATATGTCTGTATTTTGTTCTCTTTGTACAAGCGAAGTATACAAATGTAAAATTATATTTTAATTACATAAAATATATATTTTTAAGCTCTGACTGCTTTACCCTTCCAACATATTCTTTGATTTGGGTGGAAATGCAGAAAAACGTGCACAAAAAGATGGTTCCCTCTAAGTCCTAAAGTAAAATCACAAGAAATCTGTTCAACATTTGAAATGTGTTCAGAAGTGATGGTGTCAAGAAGCTGGAGCCAGGCTCTTTTTGGTGGTGCCAAGCAACAGGACAAGAGGTGATGGGCAAAAACTGATGCACAGGAAGTTCCACCTGATTATAAGGAAGAACTTACTGTGCAGGTGGCCAAGCAGTGGAACAGATTGCACAGAGAGACTGTGGAGTCTCCCGCACCAGAGATATTCAAGAGCCATCTGGAGCCATCCTGTGCTGTGTGCTCTAGGATGACCCTGCTTGAGCAGGGAAGTTGTACCAGAAGACCCACTGTGGTGTCTTCCAGACCTGACCCATTCTGTGATGAGTTGTGTTTTCTAGTAGACCAAGGAGAGCATTGTCATTACAGGGTGAGCATTGTCTGAACAGTGAATTTGACCACTGTAGTATGGAAAAAAATAGAAAAATAATACATTTGAACAAGTATTTGAAAGCCCTTGAGTGAAAAAATATGCCTGACTTAACAGTTTTAGATTTATTATTAACAAACTAAGCTATTTAATTTAGTTTCAGGATGTTTCTAATGTGTTGGACTGTTTCATGAAGTCCTACTGCTATGAATTAACTAAACTTTTGTAATATGGCTTTTTATGAAATAATCCTTAGAGAAGAAAGTGAAATCCTGAAGTAAACAAACTGTTTAATGATTTTGATGGTTCTAGTAAAAACTTTTTTTTAACAATGAAGTGTGATATGGTTGGAATCATTGGATCCTACTGTTGTGATGGTATTCTAAATACTTTTGTTAATAGATCTCAAGGCTGGTTGAGACTAGAAACTTACTTTTCTCTGAACAAGTATGGAAGAGTAGGAGTTTATTGCAGAGAAACAACTGAGATTAGGGCATAAGTTTTTATTGGTACCCTCTTCTAGTTAGTTAACAATGTTTTCTTGATCAGTATGCAGATTTTTGGTTCTGTTTTCATTAGTAGACAAGGAAAAGACAGGGTATTTGGATCTTTTAGGAATTCCTTTGAATTGAGCCATTAAAAAACAGGACTGGGGGGAGGGTTGTTTTGGCTTTGGGTGGTTTATTTTTCTTTCTTTCTGTCAGTCACAAATCAGGAATGTATTTCTGTTGAAAGACAAAGTATTTCTATTAAGTACCCACATACCTATTGCATCATCATGATATCTGTGAAGGGTAAGCAAACAAATAACTTGTTTAAATGGTAGTCTGAATGAGATCAAATGTTTGCATATGTGATTAGTATTTAACATTTGGCAGATATTTCTTTAGACTTTCTGATATATGTTGAAGATATTTAATAAAAAAGGGAAAATATTTCCTTTAAGTCTGTTTCTAAAAGTTTTGGGTACTGCTTGTCTGTATTATAAATAGTATAATTAGTAATATTTAAAAAAAATTTAGTTATTTTTATAATATGCACTAGTGCCTTTAACTAGCCCCTCTAACTTTTGCAGCTGTTACATTAGCTATGCTTATGTCACTTTGTAAGGATTTGATACTTCAAGAAACACTCAGCCATTTTCCAGGCTGCCTTGCAAGGATTTTTTTCTTAATTGAAATTTAGGTATATAATTACATCTTTTGTTTTTAAGCTCTAATATATACTTCTTAACTTGTGTGATCAGTTCACCGATACCAAATAGGCCACTGAATGAATTATACCAAGTGATCAGCAGAAACAGACTATTTTAGATATACTTTCATTTACTTGTCAAAAAACCCTTTCAGTATTCCTTTACTGGATGTGTTCTTTTTATTTTATGTACATATACATCAAGGTGTAGTGAGTCAGGCCTGTAAAAGATTTTTTTGAAAAATTTCTGACATTTGATTGAACTCTGACAGTTTTGGTAAATGTTGATATGTTGTTAGACTCCTGTATTTGATTGGAAAAATATTGTCAGAGACATCACTGCTGCAGGTTTGTAAATGCAGCTTCATGCTTTTTCTAGTGGTCATTGTAGTACAAAGGTATATCATCACTCCTTTTGTCTTAAAAGTATTATGCAGTGAACAATTCAAGATTCAAGGTTTAGCATCGTAGTGGCCAAAAGGAGTTTTGCTTTGTTCTGTGATGAAGTACCCAATAAGTGAAGAACAGTAGTTATGTTACAAATTCTATTAATCTTTTGTATGATCTGACTGTTACAGCTTCTGCTACGTTTGAAGACTTCCAGATCCGGCCCCATGCTCTGTTTGTCCATTCGTATCGGGCTCCAGCCTTTTGTGACCATTGTGGAGAGATGCTCTGGGGGCTGGTGCGTCAGGGACTCAAATGTGAAGGTAAACTACAGTGAGATGCAGTTTTTCAGTCTAAGCAAGAGACTTTTCCATTCTACTTGTGTGTGTTTTGTCTAATGATGCTTTAAAATTGGTTAGAGACAGTAAGAACTGTCAAAGTAATTAACTGATTAAAGAACTTATCTATTTGACTGCTCTATAAACATCTTATATATGGCTCTGTCACCTTGAGTGTAAGAAAAATTTGATATGTATTTTTAAGAAAAGGCTGCATGTCTTGCTTTTCCCTTATGATTCTTAATGAGTCTGTGTCTCGTTTTGTATCGCAGAAATTCAGATTATTTAACTGAAGTTACTGTCAATCCATATGAGGTTGTAATAGCTAAGTTTTCTCATTTTGCCACACCTATTTGACTTCTGGGAGACTGAATTCAACAGAATATACCATTTTCAGTGAGACTTCGTTGCTTCACAAGGGATGGTTATAGAAATTTCCTCAACTTTGAGACCATAGATTTTGAAAAATCAGAGAAAACATACTGGTTGTAGATGTATCTGTTTGGAGCAGTAGCATTACCTCTCTAAAAATTTGCTAGAATAGAAGAAGCGAGTAGAGGGGAAAGTTTAATCTAAACTAAATCTATTGTTTTTGAATTTATGTTGTTTTTGAAAAATCCAAAGTTGTTTGCTTTTTTGAGTAGTGAATCCTAATCATGGTTTTAAATTTCTCTTTTCAGGATGTGGTCTAAACTACCATAAGAGATGTGCATTTAAAATTCCTAACAACTGCAGTGGTGTACGGAAAAGACGCCTGTCAAATGTGTCCCTAACAGGACTCAGCACCATTCGGACAGTTTCTGCAGAACCCTCACCCAGCGTGACAGATGAAGCTCTTCTGGTATGGGATTCCCTAGCTGTAGAGGCCATGGGGGAGCTAGGGAATGATGAAATTTTGTGCTATAGAATCTGGTTTTGCCTGTTACAGACTACAGAGGAGGGTGGTATGTAAATTGTAAAGTAAGAGAAGGCATCTTGACGTAAATGGGAGGTCACCAGCTTAAGGTATGTGGGTTTAAGGTATGTGTCACTTCTGATACTCCCAGGAATCTCTTCATTTGTCAAGAACTCTAGGTTATTTTTAAGATCTAAAGCTGCCTCCCATGCTAATATAAATAGTTGGATCTTGGAGAATCTCTTCTGGAACTGAATGTTGAATTTCTTCTGTATCAGACCATTATTTCCCTTGGCTTATTAAATAGGAATCATTGCCTCATTAGAACACTGTGACCCAGACACCACAGCTTTAACCTGAGTATCTGTCACAGTCAAGTCTGTAGTTAATTAGTTGAAGCCTGCATATTTAGCATATTTCTGGGTGTTCAGAAGAAAGTAGGAGAAATCTCCATTTGATCCTTAAATGGATATTTGTGGTGAATTTGTATGTGTATTTATATGTCTGTATATATGTGTGTAGATGTACATATAGATGTACAGTATACACAAAAGCACGTAAATATATGGTATGCTTGTGTATTCATTAATATATTCATTTTCTGAAATGAAAGCAACTCTTCTGAGAACAAAATGTTGAGAGGAGTAAATGACAATGATACCTATTTTTATTTTAAGCATCTTTGTTCTTTTTAGCACTCATGGTCATAATATACTTGAATAGTTAAAATTTTACACAGTGTAGAAATGAATCCACTCCTAAGTGAAGGCTCTGAAAACCTTAAGGTTTAAAAGAGAGGAAAGAATTTATAAGTACACACAACAATTATCATGTTTTCCTCTCAATTAGGATATTAAACTTATTAAACTTGACATACTAAAAGGACACTATTGCAAATTATGTAGACATGGTGTTAGATGCAGTACCATCTATGAACCATAATTATGTACTTATGCTACTGATTATCATTAGTCTAAAGCTACTTGGAAATTAAGGTTAACATTATGAGTCTGTCTTTTTAATTGAAAAGCTGCATAAATGAGTAAGGTGCTTTAAGTTCTGCAAACTACAGCAACAAATGTTTACAGATTAATCATAATTCTCAGCAGGTTGTTTCAGAAATTACTTAGGCCAAGAGAGAAAATTTTGAGGAAGGCTGGCCCTAATTCTGATCTCATTTTTTAAAAGTTTTGGTTAAAAAAATTGTATGAGTGAGCATGCTGGTATACCCTCTATAAATATTCACTCACTGTACAGTTAAAATATAGCAAAAATTTTTCAATTTGAAAACATTTTAAATTATATGACTGTGTTGTTTGCTGACACATTCTTACACAAATACCTGCTTTGCAAATCTATATATTTCAAAATGCTTGAAAGCATTAAAACTGCCAGTGAAGAAATGCAGTCTGTACGGAAGACTATACTTTTGTGAGAACTTCTAATCATTGGTGTCCCTGTGTTGATGATTCAGAGCATCACATATGCTCACACGCACGTGCACGCCCAAAGAAAATATATTTACAGTAGGTAAAGGGATGGGCCTAGAGAAATCAAATATCAAATCAAATCCTTATCTTATCTCACTTTTGTTTCATGGAATCATGGCATCATTTACCACGTTTTTGGAAATGTCTCTCACACATGGCTTTTATATATCTTTTGTTCTGTTTAGTTGTTTTTTTTCCTTTGCCTGTATTTCCATTTCCGCCCCTCCACCCTGCTTTTTTTAAGTGGCATAAGCTTTGTCAGTTCTCAAGTACTAGAACTGTTCTTTGGACTCAATTCTTCCGCAGTGCTTGTGAGATAAGTTTTATGACAGTTTATATGGTGATGCCAATCAAACCATGCACTTTGGAATGTCTTTCATTTTTCTACAGTATGTGTGAATATACTGAAAACCAGCCTTGTCCATAAAAGTCTATCATTCATTACTAGTACTGATTTGTAACTTGAATCACTGCTAACAAAATACAGTCTCTGTTATATCTATCAGTTCTTCAAATAGAACTAAAATAAATGCATTTTCACCCCTAATTACCATGGAGAGTCAGAGCAGTGGAGAGAATCATTCCTGAGCTGTTTCTTCTTTTTTTGTTGATGTATGCACCTGATGTGAGACCCAGCATGTAAGCCTGCCTTCTGGAAAAATGACACAAAGTGAATGAGTTATGCCCTATCTTATGAAAGTTAGTAATTTAAAAATCTTTGGGGCATGATAATGTAGAATCATGCAAAATATACCTGCACATTAATTACCCTTGCATAGGAAACTACTATACACAGAAACAGTTTCAGTTTGGGTATAAATGTTTTCATTAGCCAATAAAACATTTAATTTGAGCTGAAAATTGTATGTGGACTATATTTGAGTACAGCTTCAAAAATCTACCTCCAAAGAATAAAATCTTTTGATTCTTAACTTGGTGTAAAACTCATCAACAGAAATCCTAAAAACCAAGTAGAACTAGGAGGACACAATGCAGCGCAGACTTTTACATGTCTCGGCTCAAATGCAGTTCTTAAGCATCTATTCTATAAAAATGAATGAGAGTATAATATGATCCCACATTCATGCTTGCTTCTAAAATAACATTATTTTCTGTCTTTTTCTCTCCCTGATTTCTTTGTTCTTTTTTTTTTCTTCTTTCCAACTACCTGTCAGTCTCCTGTCAGCCCTGGCTATGAGGTATGTACTGAATTTACTCCCTACCATCCTACCAGCAACATCTTCTTTTATGATTATCAGTATGAATTTGAAGGCGTGCAGGAATTAAATCAGATTAGTAAAGTCCATATTCCAAAGTGAAAGTCCTAATTCTTCTACTAAACAGTAAAATTAGTGAACATTAAAATATTTCAATACTAAAGTGACTTTTTCATTTCTCAGGCATGAAAGAGGTCATTGGTTAGACTGAAATCCTAATCTATACTGGTAGTAACACACAGGAAAAAATATAACTCCACTTTCAGGACTTGGGATTAGCTGGAGTAATGTAGAAAATAAACATTTGATTTTTAAGTTGAACAAACCTCACATTCAAGGGCTCACCAGCAATTAACTTTTGATACCGTACTATCATTGGAGTAGCTCTTTCTTTCAGACTACGGTTGAATTAAAAAAAGCCAGGCAGTCTAGGATTCTGTATTTCTGTGGAAATAGCCTTGAACAGTGTACAAATAAGTTACAGCTCTATATAGAAAGAGTGTCAAGTCTAAATTTTTTAAAGAATATTTTTTTACGTGGGTGATTCATGCCAAAGGTTGCTCTCTTTGACTTTCACCATGGATTTTCTAGAGAAGTTTCGTTTGTTTCAAGTTTCAAAAGCTTTTGAAACTCGGAAGTACTGGCATCTTTCCCTTGCAGCATGTATTTGGGATGCAACCAGAAAAGAGCAGGCTTTGCAAATGTTAGAAATACAACATTTTAGAAATAAGACATAGTTAGTCTGAGGAATATTTTGTTATGCTAAAATGAAGATTTCCATGGCCAAGCATGTATTTTGTTGAAAGAAATAACTTTATTTCCTATAATCATAGAATGGTTTAGGTTGGAAGGGACCTTAAAGATCACATGGTTCCAACTCCCTATAGTGGTTAGGGTCATCTTTCACTAGACCAGTTGCTCAAAGCCCCACTAAACACTTCCAGGGATGAGGCTTGTATTTCTTCCTAAAATACTTATATTCTTACTGTGTGCCCCAGAATTCCAGCTCCATGGAATATCCATAAAGCAATACAAACATGCATGTATAAACCATGGGTTTTATAATATCTAAGATAATTGTATTCTAAATATGGTGCTGTCTGATAAATGATGAATTCACCAGTCTGGATGATGGTGGGTTACCCTAAAGTAGCAGTAATTAAAGATAGGTGTGAAAAGACGTATTCGGAGGGAAAACAAAATTGTATTTCTCTTGTTAAAAGAAAATGGGCTAATTATCTATGGTTTTACTTCAAAAGACTTTTTTATGATGCCATAGAATTTTATTTCTATATTTTTAATGCATGTTTCCATTATTTTGGGAAGTTCTGTTTGTTTTCTAGAAGTAATGAATATAGTAAGGTTATTTTATAAACACATTTGAAGTGATTTCTCAGAAAAAGTCTGGCTGAGCTTTGCTTTTAAAATAGGAATGATGTGTCTCGTGGGGCATAGGTAAGTGGAATGTTACATAATATCTTCTTTTTTTATGAAGAATCAGGAATTATAGTTCTTTTTTTACTAAATAATTTAAAATTTAATGTGTAAATAGTTTTAGTTGAAAAGACTATTTATGTATCACTGACAGAATACAAAGCACCAGGTGTTGCTTGCCTCTGTAGATTTGTTATAAGCAGAGCTGGCTTGAGGCTTTTTAGCTATATATAGAAGAGTGATTCTGCAGAACTAGGACAGTAGATGCTCTGGGAGGCAATTGTCTTGAGTAGTAGGTGGCCATTTTCTCTTTCTTTCCTCACATCCAACACTTATTACAGATGCCCTTTTGTCTTAGCCCACTGAAATAAGGAGTCCTTGTTTCCAGTGACTCAGAAATAGTCAGTCTAAAGAAGGCTTTGTTTTCCACACTCCTACAGAAGATGCAGCTCCTTTTCCCAGTTCCCATAGAGTCTTGTATACCTCCCCAGCTCACTGAACTGGAAAAAAAAGGCCCTTGAGGGAGGGAATAAAGAAGAGCTGGGGTGTTGCAGCTGGGAGCATCTTGGTGCCTTAAACCACTTCTAATTACAAGTCCTTTTCTAATGGCTGAAGTATAGAGTTCATTAGATTGAAGATTTTCAAGGGCAAAATTAGTATTTTGTTTTGAAGGCACTTGAGTTAACTGTGAATTAATACCATTTTGTTATGTTTTATTTTTGTCACCCTCAAGTTATCTTTCCATGCTCCGGTGATATATGCTGCACATTCCTCTCTGTCTGAATGGGAACTTATTTCAGTGTGCCCATATGTTTAATAAAAACCCCTACAGTGTTTTGGATAGTGCTTCTGGAGTTTGGTTTAAAATGTAGAGTTTATATAAAAATAGTAGAAAGTGAAATAGAGGCTTTGAGTAATTAAACTGATCTTGAGTAATTTTCACATTGATCTAGTGCCAGATCCACCAGGTGAATATAGGGTCATGCACTAAACAGAACTAAGAATAGCATATCTATGATATTCAAAGTTGAGGTGAACTCCATATTAAATCATTTTAGGATGCAGAAGGTAAATTTGGACTGGCTTACCTTACACACTGCCGTGCCATAAAATAATAGTGGTCCCAGTATATTGCCTGCTATGCACTAAATGCTGTAGAAGTCAATTTGTTGTAACTAACACAAACTACTTTAGTGCTTTTCTGACCTAGTTTGCCCCAATGTGATTTTTTCAGAGGTTCGTTACAACTAATAAGATATAGAAGATGATCAAATCAATAATTTCAAGCTACACAATGTATATTTAGAAAACTGTTAAATATTGCACCAATTGTGCACCTAATATTTTCTAAATATTTATGACGATAGGTAGAACAGAAAATGCTGAATAGTTTAAGATGTACATGTTCTGAAATTTCATCTGTATCTGCTGCAATTTGAATTTTGAATGCAACTATTAGTGATCCCAGAGGTTTTATGGGTATTTCACTCTTCAGCTTGGAAGAGGAGAGAGGTTCAGGTTGGTTTAGTCATCAGGTAACTGCCACTTTTTCTTAAATCACTTATTTGCTGTCTTCTTATGACCCTACATCTAAGTCACCATGGCTTAAACTGGGGATTCATAGAAGCTCTGTGACTCTAACAGAGTAAATTCTTTAGGAATTCGTGGTGCATCTAAGGAAAATTAGGAGTCAAGTTCTCGTAGTTTCTAAGTACTAGAAAGGGATTTGCACTTACTGAAAATTGCCAAATGCTGCAGGACACATTTTACTTCCTTGTAGTATGTCTGAGTCATCATTAATTATCATTTTGGGTTATTATGAATTGGTACAAGATCCCAAAATGTTGTTTTGAGGAATAATGCAACCTTTTATCTCCATTTATATGGGCCCAGGTGTGTTCAGTGGTGCTTTCCCTCCCTTCTAATATATAATCTTGTTTTTCTGCTTTGGTAACATAGTACTGCCCCCAAACTTACTTCAAGCCTCACCAAGTAGGTTTGTCTAGTTCTCCTCTGTCCAGAGCCAAAACTTTCAAGCCAGTGTCTGTGGTTAAGCCTAAAGGCCTGCCAGTTATCCCTGATTTGGTAAGGATGGTATGTAGGCAGTGACAGATAGGACACATTTATACAGACATTGGAGAAGGGGGGGGGGGGTGAAAAAACAAGATTTATGTATGATAGGATGAATCAGGACTGTGCAAAGACTATCTGAAGGGGTTTGTATTGAATTATAATTTGACTATGATACATTTGTGTCATATGTGTGCTTTTTCTCCCCCTTTTTTGTTAGCTTTTTTCAGCAGGCATAGCAAAGCTGCTAGGTCTGGCTTCTGATGTGGACATTCTACTACTGCAAGATACTTCCATGAAAGTTAATTATTAATTAATATACTTAAAATTGTGAAATACATTATACAAGTTCAAACTAAACCTAGTAATTTTGAATGAGCTTGAGTCTGTAAGATGCAGGAAAAAAAGCTTTGTGCTATGTAAGTCTTACTATGGCTGGTGGTACTAGCAAATCCAAAAAGAAAGGGCTTTCATTTTGGGAATTCCCTGGTTCTGAGGAGTCAGCATAGTCCCACAATGCCTGCTTGGTACCCAGTAATCTTCTCTTGCTACTTTCCAAAATAAGGCAGGTTACAGACAGAGCATTCAAAGCACTGTCTGCTATGTTGATGTCTGGGTAGAAAAACGGTGTACATAATAATAGCCATCTGTGGATAGTTTAATATTAACAGCTTGTACTGAAGTCAGCTCTTTGATGTGTTTACACATGTGAAAGTGAAATGTTTTTCAGACCATAGCTATCTAACTGTGGTGCTTGTAGGATTAAATCATGCACTTGACTTAAAGAGGGGAGTACAAGAAGCCTTGAAGGACAACACAGTTGATTGCAGTCTAAGTGTGGTATTTCAGTATATTTAACTGAAGATTTGTTTCTTTGAATTCACTTAATTACAGTCACATAGTTTAATTTGTAAAAGAAAGTCAACATTTGCCTTGCATTAAAAACAGAGTTTCTGTGGTTCCATAGCTATCCAGCACCTCACTTGACAGAAGCTTCCTGTGAAGAAATTGTGTATGAACATATTAAGGCTTTATTCTCTGCCTTTAATATAGGAAGGAAATGCATGTTTCAACAAGTCTGCTTCAACACTCAAAATGAAACTTCATGCAAAGAGTTATTGCTGTTTGTTTTTTAAAAATATACATCACTTCTCTCTGTTGTTCTAGTAAATAAAAAACCCTAGATTGTAATAGTTTATTGTTTCTTTGAAGCATACATTTAAAAATTGTAGGAATGCTTTTGTTATTTCTGATTTAATATCTCAGTGTAAACTATGGGAATAATATTGCAATACTTCTTAGATATCAAGCCTGCCAAAGGTTAGCACTTCTTTCTGTAAGTTTTGAAAAAAACCCTGTATTTAGGAGAGTACAGATTGTGTAGCCTGTTCTCTTCTGAGTGAAGGTTACTTGAGCATGTTTCCACAAGCATGATTGCCAAAATGGAAGTATTTGCTTTCTGACTCTTACAGAACATGAAGCTTTTCGGTAAAGTTTTGTCAGAATCCGTGGGATATTTTTAGTGGCACTGTCAAAACTCTTTTAATAAAGGCAAACAGCAGTCTTTTTTATGTTTTAGACTAGCCCATGCAGCTGGATTTCAGAGCTGGTCCTTGTCTTTGTTCCTAAGAGGCCATCTCTGTGTCCAAGCAGTCAGCTTTGATTGCTTCCCATTAGTCCCTTTAGCATCTTCCTACAGTTTTGTTGATTCCTCTGCCTGGAAAGAATAGATGTGAATGCTGCAAGATAGTCAAACTCATCCAGGTAATAAGAACACCCGAATCCACTGGTGAGGAATAAGTATTTGTTTCAATTTCTTAATTGCATTTTGCATGTATTTGGACAAGTTAGAAAAGACAGGAAAGATCTGCTGAGCTATTTTTACCTTTGGGGGACTGCCTTCTTCCTTCAATCACTGTACAATTTTTATGCCTCTGGCTAATGTAGAAAAAATTATTGTGTCTTCTAATAGCTTTCAGAAAAGCTCACCAGAACTCACATGATGAGCTTCAGTATATTCCAAAAATTTGAAGAAGAAGAAACAAGGCATCAGTTAACTAAAAGTCATGAGGAATGCCCCATGTTGGAGAATAGATTGGCACATCTTCCTCCTTGGAATTAAAAAACCAAACCTTTTTTTTTTTCTTTGTTTTTAAGTAAGAATCAGCAAACTGGGTTCTATTAGATATTCTCACAGTTAAAACGTAATTGAAATATCTGGATGTGATCAGTGTCACTGGCTTAGTTGGACAGTCCCGTATCCAGTATATGCACATATTTCTTGGTGTTTGTTGTCACTTGGAAAAATCATACTCTTGAGCTGTTAAAGTATAGATTACTTTGCTGGGATGATTGTTCTAAAGGACTGTTGAGTATTTAGAGCTGTGCAGTTTCCATGGTGTAATCTGGTAAAGCAATCATTTCCTGGGAAGTTTCCAGGCTTGCTGAGTCAGTAGTCTGGCTGGCTACCAGGAAAAACTCATTTATCTTTCTAACAAACTAGGCAAGCCAGCTGAAGAAGGTGCTTTGTAGAGGAGATTCTTGCTTTTCCAGTGGAAATAGTATAGTTCCTGCATTCCTATTCTTTTGGAGGCTTAAAATTGTGGCATTTATCTGATGCTGGGAATGCTGGAAGTTTGACCTGAGGGATCTTGACAGGACAATATTGGGAGAAGAAGCTTGGGCAAGAGGGAGGAGGTCCTCCTCCTAATCAGACAGTGTGGAAGATGCTCCAGCTCTGCTGCTAGGAGTTATCTGTCACCAGCTTCCCTTCCCCTGCTACCTATGAGCAGGACCCCAGGGGCACATTGCCTTTGGCTGGAAGAGGAGTCAGGCACATCAGGCCTGGGCATGCAGGAGTGAGACCAGATCCATGAATTCTGATGTCTTTTCTGGCATGGGAGAAGGTAAAACTGGGCTTTACCTGTTGACCTGAAGGCACTGTAAGTTGAGAACTGTTCGTGTCTTACATGGTGTGCTATGCTGCTGGCGCATAGCAGCCAAGTATTTGTGGAATTGCAAAGAAAAGCGGAAATACTTTTCTCTATAAATTGGACTTGAAGACTGACATCTTACAGTAGGTTCTCCAGTGGTTTTTTTGGGTGGTTTTTTTTTTGGCTTTTTTTTGGTTTTTTTTAGTATCCATTACTGCTCGAGCTGTAGAGAACACTTAGGAATTATTAACAAAAACTTAGTTAATTGTCTGTTCAGGAACACAACTTGGCAGCCATGTGAAATGAGACTTGAAGTAAGTATTTCAGAAATTATAGCTGTGCATTGACCAGTATAAAGTTTGGGAAAGAAACCCTACCAAACAACATGACAAAAGCTTTATTAATGGTAGCCCTATTTGGTCAAGGCTGATGGTATGAGTAACTGTTTCAGAGTTATCTCAGAAACAATGAAGAGCATCTAGAATTCACCTTTTGTTCAATCTGACGTTTTTGCAGAAACATACACTAGCAAATTAAAACTGAAAAATTTGCCATAAATCTGATAAAAAAAACATAGCAAATAATTTGTCCCACACTTATACTGTACTGCACCTGAGATTTGATGAGACATCTAGGTCAGAACCAAAGCTGTAGGGAAGATTGTCTCTCTCTGTTAATCATAACTGCCCAAGATGAGTCTCAGTGCGTTTCTGCAACACCACTCAAGTTTCTAAAACCTTGAAGGCATTTGGTGAGGAAAATGGCCAAACCAGCTTTCTAAAAATTGTTTAAGCATGAAGTCACTTAGGTATAAGTAATTTGGACTTTGCTTGTAGCAGCATTTGGTTGCTAAAATATTTTTTGATTAGACAGTAATTTGGAAAATGAAGGCAAAGAGTAGTCATAGAAAACAGGTTTAATTGAGGTGATATTAGTCAGGATTCTAAGAAAGATGATGGCATTAGGAGATATTTGGATCACTTTTATTGTCGACAAGAGTAAGATTGTCAAGAAATAGCTGTAGTGATAAGAATGGTAAACTGAAATATTAGTTTGTAACAGTGACATAATGAAAGCAAGCACTAGATCTCTTTCCCTTACATAGCTCACTTCTTTTCAGTTAAATGTCATTTTAAGACACTAGTGTGCAAAATGTCCACAAAATGTCCAGACTGAAGAAAGAGAGAGCAAAGTGTTGTAACTAATGCATTGCAAGTAGAACCCTGTAGGAATTATTTTATTCAAAAATAAAATATTTACATTAAATTGTAGAATGCCATAAGTAAAACTCTTCTTGTGGGCTCTGAAGAGCAAAATCAGGGCTAGGTCTCTGCTCATAGGGTAGGGTTGAGGCTGTAATTTGTAAGGTTCTGAACAATGAAGTAGCATCAGTCTGGACCAAAATTGTTTCTCTTCTACACAGACATAAACTGAGAGAACTTGCATCTCTGTTTCTCACTGCTCCTTTGTGAGCTTTGCTCTGTCCACAATCTGAGGGCTGCTAATTTCCAGGTAGCTCACACTAGCTGAGCAATGCAGTTTGGGCTCATTCTTCTGTTGTGACGGTCTTCTGTCTTCCATTTTACAAGCCTGTTCATATTGACTTCATAAGACTGAGTGCAATCTGCCTTAGAAATATTCGGCAAATTTTATTAATAATTAAAAATATTAAATGGATTTCATCTTAAATTGAGACTAATTAATTGTTAGGGTTTTTTAATATGCATAAGTGCTTTGCAGAGCATGAAGATTTAAGCCTCAGGAAGTGATAAATTCATAATATCAGACTTTTTCCACTTTTATTTGNTTCAGGAAGTGATAAACCCATAATATCAGTGTATGTACTCAGACTTTTTCCACTTTTATTTGTGATAAAGAAAAGACAGATGCTTTCTTACACTTCTTTCAGTCTAGTTTCTTTGTGGTGACCATATGTATCTGGCTCATACAGTGTATTTTGCATCTTTTTCCTTTTTTTGAAAGGGCTGCAGTAGTACAATAGATCTTTATGCCTCTTGGAAAAGACACCTAATTCTACAGTATAATCAAATAATTTATCTTCGTTGCAAGAAATCTGTATGAACTTTGTAAGAAAGAAATTTTTTCCCCCCCATGGTAGAACACTGTGAAGGCAAAGCCTGGAACTAATTCCTTAGGTTCTTCTACCAATAAAATTACTTTTCAATTCCTCTTTACTCCAAAAGTCTCAGATAGAAGCATACAGAAATGTATTTTCCTATATTTTAGTGACTATGAGATAGTAATCAGAGAGAGGAATTTATAGCATTATGTGTTTGAATCTAAGAGGTGTTTCAAGTTCATGTCTACCTGAAGTTTCAGCTGCTACAGTTTTTGAACAGTGCTGGCTCACTGTGAATAATTTGTTTGCTAGCCTTCAGTTACCAGATTATTTGCAGACGATAAGGTGCTGAAGGTGCTGAGTTTTAAATAATCAAGTTGCATTTTCTCACTTTTTTTCCTCCTTTCAATGTTAATTGTGAGTGTAGTTTGGTTGTTTCTCAAGGGCAGGTATTAGGAGAAAGCAGTTTTCTTGGTGAGTTGTTTTCTGCGTTAATTATCGTATGTACATCTAAGTTAATTTAGTAGAGAAAGTAAGGTAACTCTTTTACTCTTTTCTTCCAAGAGATTCTTTGGATTTCATGCCTTAGACAGTGTGTCTCACACATCAGACATATATTTTTATATATATATTAGATAGGTATTTAAAGGGATGTGTGTGTATCTATATATATGCACACACCTTTAAATACCTATAGTGATTTATTCTGCATAATCTAAATGTGATAAGGTTAGTGATAGCAAAATTTATAAATAAAGGGGATAGAAAATATTAATAGCTTTTCTGTCCATAACCTACATGCACATAGAATAACATAATAATTTTCTTAATGTTTCCACAAAAAATACAGCCTTTAAGAGCTACTTTTGTTGTAAGACAGAAAATAAGAGGTAAAAATTGTTTTTATCAGAATGTATATGCTTTTCTGAGAAATTTTAATGAGCATTTTAATTTTTATTAATTTGTTAGAATAAACACCTGTTTCACAGTGTGAAGTACATTATAGTAGTGCCGGCAACAATGTTGTTCAGTACCACTCATATTTTTCAAAAGCAGCCTGAGAGGGGCATGGTGCATGTTCTGTTAGTGTTTAAAGGCACTTACAGGACTTCTATGGCATATGACAGTGTTATTGAAGTGAGGGAGTATATGAATATGATATTCTTTTAAAAATTAATTAAAAACTCCTTTTTATGTATTTTACAGCAAAAGACACCATCCGAATCGTATGCTGGGCGAGAGAAGAGGTCAAATTCACAGTCCTACATTGGACGACCTATTCAACTAGACAAGATTTTACTGTCGAAGGTTAAAGTGCCTCATACTTTTGTCATCCACTCCTACACACGTCCAACAGTTTGCCAGTACTGCAAGAAGCTTCTCAAAGGGCTTTTTAGACAGGGTTTGCAGTGCAAAGGTAAGTAAGTGTCCTTTAGGAACTTTACGCTAAGCATAATAAAAATTAATAAATTAGTGTTTGAGTGGTTACTTTGCAGCCTTATTCATGATTTCCTCACTAAACTGTCTACGTGTAGGCACACGTACAATTACACAGGATTAACCTGCAGTCAAAATTACAGTAATTGGTGTTCTGTAGGAGCTGGCTGTGCGGCTGTTCATTCTTACCCTTTGGTGGATGTGCAGTAGCTCACATTTTTCGTTCAGGTGTAAATGATCTTGTATTCAGCATAGGTGAACCTGTGCTTACAGCAGAATAGTTAACACAATGGACTATATTCTTATCTTCATGGTTTTCAGTCTGCAAAGTCCTCTGTGTGAATTGAAGCATATGCTTGAGCCTCAGCAGATCAGTGTTTTGGGGAAGCTGTAATGGAAGTAGAATAAGATGGGGTTAGATGAGAATTTAAACCCACATTTTTTCAGTGTGACTAGTGTGCTCTCAAGTCTCATGGCATTGTTTACCTTAGTAGGTTGCTGTAGTGAGTCAGATCCCTTGGATTGTAGCCTAGATTGCTGGCTCACCTTAGCCAGCCTTAGCCTGTAAATGCAAAGCATTATGCATGCTATGGGGTTGGAGTGTTGGCTCATGGTTGCTTAAAATCACCTTCCTTCTATTTCAATAAATAATAACTGTCATAAAATTAATCAGTATACTTTGTGTTACTTCTCTAAACCCTGCAAAAATTCAAAGTTGCATTCATATAACTTAAGATATGATTCTGATACAACTTAACTGATGCAAAATATCTATCAAAGCATCACCTGTTTCAGTTCATTTTGAATCCTGGTGATCTAAGCAAATACTAACTTAATTAAAAAAAAAAAAAAAGAAAGAAAAACATTTATCAGTACAGTAGTTTGGCACTGCTATACTTCTAGTCGGTTTTTGGATCAATCTTAAATAATTACAAGGATGTAGACAACCTTAATATATTTTTACTTTCCTGACTCTTTGGTTTTCCTGATGTCTTAGTAACTTACAGCTCTTTGTTTAAGTAAAATGTCTTTATAAGCCAAAAGGGAACAATTCCCATGACATTTAATAGGGTGGTACTTACACATATGAAAGAAGTAAAAAAAAAAAAAATTTAAAAATAGGGAAAGGACTGAAGGAATTCACAGTTGCAAGCTGTCTAGAAATTGCCTTGAGATGTAAAAAACAAATATTTTCTCACTTGAAAATTTTGGCTAGGGTTTCTCCTGTTTCAATTTTCAGTCATCGGTATTTCCTATGTAGTCAGTCTCTTAAACTGCAGCTGATACACTGCGGCCCTTTCTGCTTCGTTCACTGGAAAAGCAGTTCTGGCTTTGGAGCCAAGCACTTGTGTCTCCTCATCACTGCCCTAGATGAGTTGAGCACCACTTTGGCTGCTGTAGTGCCGCTCCGCCCGGCTACCCTTGGAAAGGCTTTTTCCCCCTCAGAAACATGCTTCTAGCATCTTCATCCTGTCCCTGCTACTGACAGGCAGCATGGAGCCAGGCTAGTGCCCTTTCTCTGAACATATGACTTGTATTATTGAAGTGATAGGGCTTAACATCCATAGGGTGGATAGCAGGAGAAACTATAATTGCATCACAGAAAAAGAAATCATTTGGCTCTATTCCTTTTTCACTTATCAGACTGTAGATTCAACTGTCACAAACGCTGTGCTCCTAAAGTGCCAAATAACTGCCTGGGGGAAGTTGCCATTAATGGAGGTAAGTTGCATTAACAGTTGTTTCTATCGTTGTTTACACCATCAGTTAAATAAAAGAGAAATGTTAAACTCTGTACAAACACACATTTTTCCATTGCTTGGGAGTTGCCTTTCCTCTGCAATATTTCTGTTGTCAAAGATGAAGTGTGGGAGGAATGCTGCAAGTAGCTCATACACCATGAGTTTGGAGTGTATTTCTTCCAAATAGGTAGCCCTGGCAGACAGGCTAAGCTCTGCCACAGAGGTGATGTCAGCAGCAAAATGGCCCCATGATAAAGCCTGGGAAATGCAGAATGGCAGGGGAAAGCCAAAAGCCACATGTGAGAAGTTGAGACTCACATGTCAGCTGGAAGTACAAAACTATCTTCTAGTGAAAAGAGAAAAAAGTAGTGAGAGGAGAAAAGAAGTAGTTATGGATGATCTTCCTGAGAAGGAAAAACATACCTAGAAGAATTAGGAATGCCCTTCAGAAAAAAAATTTCACGACTTACTGATGGCATAAAGCTAATCATACCGGTTCCCACAAGTCAAGTCTTGGCTATCTGCTGATTTTCCCTTGCATGTGCTGCTGGTTTTAAGTATAAGGGCACATGGGTAGGCTTGACAGACGGTATTGGAGGAAAAAAAGGAGTGGTTGCAGATGAGTTGTTGATCGCCTTGCAAATGTCACTTTCCTGTGTGATAAGGAAATGAGAAGTGTGGTGAAGTGCTCCGTTTCTAATGCATATTACTGTGTTAAGTTGTCAGCCTAAACTGCTTCTGAGGTTAATAAAGTATTACCTTATGATGGATTGTTTTTCCTTTAAATCAGTGGTCTACTTTATTGAAGACATATCAAGAATTTCTAAAATTAGGAATGTTAACTAATGTTTTTCACAGTATTTCTTTCTCATACTAGTGTTAATGTATCACTATGAAGTTTTTATGTTTAATAGAAAAATGTCTACAGATACTAAGTATTCCACTTGAAATGTGACAAGGTGCATGATTTTCTGGAAAGCAGATGATCTCTTGCTATTAAACGTCCTTTCTGATGCACTTCTCACTGGACTCTTGGAGTCCACTATTATATTTTCAGTTTTTTTAGTCTTGCACCATTTAACTCATTTAATCATCTCACAACACAACTATTTCTTCAGGAGTGCAGGTGATGTTCCAATGGAAATCTGTGGTTTGGTTTTCCAAAACCTAAAATATACACCATGAGATGTTAATTCCATTGATAGGAGTGTAAAGTTTTCCCTGAGATTTGCAGTCAGAGAAAGTAACTAAATCTGCTTATAAATGAGAAACTTTTTCCTGCATAGATGCAATTTTAGAGAGGAGTGAATGATCTAAAGTGCTGTGAAAAGGCAGGAAGGGGCATAAACTTTGTTTCCTCACAGCTCAACTAAATGAACAAAATTTACGTTTGTTTCTGAATTACTCATCTTTCTATCTGAAGCAGCTGTATTTCATCTCTCCAACACACCCTTTCTGCCCTCTCCCCACCTTTCCTTCACAAGCAAGACGCTGCTTTTGTTTGGACTTTTCCTCCTGACACATGAATCTGATCCTGGGCTAATGGGAAGTGATAGTTTGTGTCAGGAAAGCTTGTGCAGAGTCGCTTGGGGTGAGAATACATATTCAGGGCTTACTCCAAAATATTCCTTGAAGATTGCAATTTCAAAATTTATAGAACTTGGCTTTTATATACCAAATAATATTCTTAGTATGGTATATGTAGAATCCCCATAGAACTCTCTGAATTGTGTATCCTGTATAAATGATAGAGGGTCCCTGGGATTATCAAAGGCAATTTTATCTTGTATCTCATTTATATTTTCACAGTAATTTGGTCCACATTATTTTCAAACTTAATAAACAAAATACAGTATCTGTCATTGTGTCCATCTGCTGGGTGATGTATCTTCCCTCAAATAGTAAGTGAGAGAAGAGCTGAAGCAAATTTCAAGTATGGTGTCATTACTAAATGCATTTTTTACTGAATATAAGGAGTAATTTTTAACTGATTGTAGGTGTATTAAAAATAGAGATTTTAAAAGTGTTGTAGGGATAGCAGGGAGAGAGCTTTGCACTGTGAAATATCATTCATGACTGAATGGCTGGTTCTGCTAGAGATAAAGGATGTGTCTCTGAATGACACATCAGTGAGTTACATCCAAGTATCTTAAGACTACTGTACAAACAAACTTAAAAAAACCGAATTTATCAGATGTGCACTTCTAATTTCAGTGAAATGCCATCAATTCCAAACATTTTGCTGTTAGACAATTCAATGTACTTTTTCTTGTGTTATGTTGCCTACACTGGCTGTCAAGAACCTTCCTCCACAAAATTAGGCAAAAGGCGCTAGGAGAAACTATTTGATGTGTTACACGTGATTTTAACCTTACTTCAAATTTAGTAATTTGAAGTAAGGTTACTTAAGTTATGAACACTGCAACGTCCCAGGAAAACTAATGCTGTCTTTACCCTCTGACTGGACTAATGATTTTATATTCCAGGTAAATCCATTCACAAGCAGTAATGCAACAAAAAGTAGTTTCTTAGTCTGATCTTGCTTAGGTGTGTCTAATTTGGAAACTGGAACGTTTAATATAGTTTAAATATAAGCTGGATGATGCTACTAATGCTGTGCCATAGGCAAATCAGATGAACCCTAAGTCTTTGGTTTTGGTGCTCACTTAATATTTTTTCTAATGGCAGGGAGCATTGTTTCAGTGGTATTATTGTGCTGCTTTGTGCAGACTTCACAGAGAACACTGTTGCCTTGTAAAGGAAGAAGTAATTGTCCACTTATATTGTCTAGATGCAGGCAATGGACTTGCAAAGAGAATTTGAGTGTTTTGGGAGCTTAAAATGTGCCAAGATGTTGTAGTTGGAGTATGTTGCATGTTCTTAGGTAATAACTTGAGAAATTATATTCCAGACCTTCTTAGTCCTGGTGCTGAGTCTGATGTGGTCATGGAAGAAGGGAGTGATGACAATGACAGTGAAAGAAACAGTGGCTTTATAGATGACATGGAAGAGTCTATGGCTCATGATTCAGAGATGTCAATGACTGGATGCCATAGTGACAATGGAGAAATGCAGGATGCTGATCTGGATCACGATGAATCTAACAGGATGATCAGGTGAGCTGGGGAGCGAGTGTACCTTCCATCTTCCTTTGCATTTATTTGTACGTATCTTGTCTAGGGCTCAGTGAGGAATCTACATGGTCACTATTCTTACTCATTTAGAATGGGGAATGCTGGTGAAATGTGTGTCTGAAAGTGTATTGAGAATGCTTTACTGATTATATGCATTGGTAACTTAAGAGAGGCTTTATTGTCAAGTTGAAGTAGCATTTGAAAACTTATGCAAAAGCAGTTCTTACAGGTTTATTATCATATGAAAGTGATGTGAAACGATTTATGCATAAGCACTAGTAAAATATTTATTTATTTATTGTTGACTTGTTTTCCAAGGCATTCTTTCCCTGATTTAACATTGCAATGCCTGGTCATTTAAATAAATAAACAAAATGTGTAAGTGGCTGTGGTATAATCAGATCTAGATTAATTGTTTGTATTTTCAGATGCCTTTATTAAAAAGGAACGTTTGACAGACTAAAGTAGTAATTTGAAGCAAGTAACAAAATAGGCTAGTGCTTTGAAATGACAGTTCAGGAAGGAAAACAGGAACTGAGTTGTGCAATGTACTTCAGAAGTGAATTAAGAGAAGAAACATCATTCACTCATTGGAACTGTCCAAACAGTATGGAAAAAGCAGAGATTATTAATTGTCAGGGAACCTTACATGAATTAAGGTAATTTCAACTGTAATTTCATTGATGCAAGGGATCTGTACCTTATAAAACATTTTTCTTTCACAGGTCTGTTTGACCTGCAATTTCATCTTTTATTTTGCTTATTGGGAGTGCCTCTCAGTAATATGTTCTCCTTATTTCCGTGTTCCTGCCATACACCTGTTGCACTAAAAGAAAACAATTCATTTCAACACTCTGAAGTTTTACTTCATGCAGCTGTGAACTATTGTCATATTTATCTGCATAGATATGGTGTGGATGATGTATAGACACCTTATATCATTGAAATATGAGCCTGTGCTTAGATCACAAAATCATTGTCGCAGAACATTTTAAAATTCCAAGTTTTGTTAAGCAGACAGCATTGCAAGTTTTCAAAATAAAAATACCCAATTGTACTAATAAAACATTTATAACTAAGCTACATGTTTTACATAGGTAAGGAACATTCCTGTATTTCCAGTAATACCTCTCTGCAGTTATTTCTAAGGGTCGTTCCCGTATCCAAGGATATTTTTTAAGTGATCTATAAAAGGCAAATAAAAAGTAAACCCTTTGTCAGTACAAACAAGAATAGCTAAATAGGAACTCCAGGTGGTTAAATCATCTTTAGGCAGAAAAGAGATGTTAACTCTATGTTACGTACTTAATTAAACTTTCAGACAGCATTTTCTGCATTCTCATGGCATACTGCTGATTCATAAAACTTATTTCCAAGATGCATTACAGTGAAGCAGGGCCATCTGCAGACATGTACAGTCACAACAACTTTGGAAATTTAGGATACTATTCTTTTCCTAAACACTATCAGATCTTTTTGGTTGGAGTTGCTGCACCAGTAGCTTTGCTAGCAGGACATAATACAAGAGCAGTGTTGTGTTCTGTTTTCACATACAATGCAGCATCACTGTTTAAATTTCTGCCAGAGATAACCAAGTATTCCTGTTTAGGATTGAACAGATTGAGTCCATATTCCATTGCACAGAATCTGCTTTAGGAGTTGCTAACTGTAACAGCAAGGGTGATGGGGTAGGATTCTTCTGGTTATTACCAGATTTCAACAGGCATGCTGTCACATTCTCACGTCTTACCAATTACTGTGTATTGGCTGAATGGTGGAAAGTTGCAGTGTGAATGCCCCACAAAGCAATAGGGTTTCACCTTTAGTCTTTGAGGGTAAAGTAGTTTAAAATCTCTTTCTCTGAGAGGTTCCAGCAGATTCTCTGCAGTGCCTGGCCAGGGTGTGTGCAGCTGGGCAGTCACACATTTTCTGCACTGTAAACTGTCATAATTCCATTGCGTGTTTGAGCCCAAGCAAGATCACAGGACAGTAATCTGATGGACAGTAGGTTGTGAGAGATTCAAGATCAAGTACTTCTCTGAATCATACATAGCACAAGATTGAGCAATGGCTCCCACAGCCTAGCTAAGGCCCTAGTCATTTGCCCATTTTTTTAGCTCATCTTTAGAAATATTTTTGGAAGCGTGTATGCAAGCCTTCAAAAGGTCTCTGACATTCCCTTGGTGTAGCATTGCAGCCTTTTTTCTTTGTAATCTCAGATACTTGGAATGACAAAACAAAATAACGTAAAACTAGGTCTACTAAAAATGCTAAACATAAATGTGGATATTTTCTGTATGTGTGTGTATACATATATTCTGATTTTAAATATTTTTTATTTCTTTTTGTCTAAAGTTATCTTATTTTTAAAAGCCTTTAATGATTTATTCTTAAGCCCTTCAACCAGCAACAATATTCCATTAATGAGAGTGGTACAATCTGTGAAGCACACAAAAAGGAGAAGTAGCACAGTAATGAAGGAGGGTTGGATGGTTCACTATACAAGCAAGGACACACTGGTAAGAATTCTATGGAAGACCTGTCTTCCAGTACATGTTATATTATAGTATAGAGTCAAATTCTAACAGTACTCTGATAACTTACAGTCATTCATGTAAGGCTTCTTTTGCAATTTTTATGATTCCTAAAGTCCCAATTCTTATATTATAACTGAGACTGATGTTGCTTGTAAGAACAGGAGACAGTTAAAACATGCAAAAACCATCTGGTTATATTTGTTGCATTGTCACAAGCAGGCAAATTTAAAATCATTCTTAAGGAAGTGAAACATAATGTTAAGGGGTTCTATAAAATAGCTTTACTTTCCAGCTGTACTATTCTCAATACCTTACTGCTGGCTGAATGGAGATTTTTGTAAAGTAGATTTAGTGTAAAAAAAGGCTATTTTCACTCTAACCTGCTAAAACATGAATAAAGCCTTCAGTATGTGACCTTCAAAAGTGAACTGGGGTGTTATAAAGGATACAGAAAGAAATTTCAATTGCTTTAGGATCAGATGTATCAGCAATTTGTGGTGAATGTAATGCAGACATCGGAATGACATTTAAGATTTTTAAAACTTGTACAATTTTAACAGAGCTATCCCTGAAATTGCAGAGCATAATATAAGGTCCTTAAATTTAATTTCCAAGTCTTCATTAAAATCTTGTAATGTTAGTTGGGTCTTTATCATTCACAGTACACCTCTTCAGGCTAAAGAAACATTTTTGCAGTGGTGCTTTTGCGAAATGAACCTTTCAATAATTCACTTGCTTTTCATTGCAGAGAAAGCGACACTACTGGAGGCTGGACAGCAAATGCATTACACTTTTTCAAAATGATACCGGAAGCAAATATTATAAAGTAAGGAATATTTTTCAACCTCTTTTTATACCAGCAGAATATAAGGACTAAATTGCTAAAATGATGCTTAATGAAAGTACAGTAATAGTCTAACTTCTTTCTAGGTTTTGGGATTTTAAAATTTCTTTTCCATTATTTAAGCTGCATGTGTATGTTACGCTTTTCACAGACAAATCTCTGATCAGAAAGGTGTCAGCTAACAACGACCTATAAAATCTGTGTTGTGGAAATTAAACGTTTTTATATGAGAAGTCAACAAGGTTTTTTTTCAAATGAAGTTCTCCTAATATATGGATGGCCCTGCTTTTTATCTGAAGATACCTCACTACTCTCTTTGATAATTTCAGTTAAAGAATTAAAGTTCTATTTAGTTCTTGGAGAGAAACATTTAGTATTTTACCATCAACAGTCGTCTGTGTTACAGAGTTTCAGGTTACAAGAGCCTTTTTGTTTGTACAAGAAGCATGTGGTAAAAGGGAACAACTGGTATCATAAACAAATGAAATAAAGCTCATGCTGAAGTTTTTATGTTGGTAATCTTTACATAGGACATGAAACATTTTTTTTTCATTTTAGGAAATCCCATTGTCTGAAATTCTGTCTCTGGAACCTGCAAAAACTTTCACTTTGCTGCCTCAAGGAGCCAATCCTCATTGTTTTGAAATAAGCACAGCAAATATAGTCTATTATGTTGGAGAAAACATAGACAACCTCTCAAGCGTTCCACTGAACAACAGCGTTATCAGCAGTGGCGTTGGCATCGATGTGGCACGAATGTGGGAGATGGCAATACAGCATGCCCTGATGCCTGTCATCCCCAAAGGGGCATCCACTGGGTCAGGACCCAGCCTGCACAGTAAGTCTCTTCATTTCCTCCATTTCTGATAAGGAGAATCACATCTCAAATGTTCAAATTGCTCAGTCTGCTGCACACGTTGAAAGGATGTGCTGCAGAGCTGGTAAAGGCTGTTCTGTCATGGCTTGCCGCTTGTCTTCCATATTATTTTAAACAGCACAGTTTCTCATCCGTGTGTTTTCAGTTTATAGTAGGACATCTGTATTGATACACAAGATGTGGATATTTAAGTAATCAAATAGTTATGAAATTAGTAAGGCTTCTTATTCAAATTTGCATTGCTAGTGTGAGACGTAACCTCCTTGTGCAGAGGGACGAAATTTTCTGAGCTTCTATTCAGAGCTGATAGATTTTTTTTTCCATCCTTACTGCAATTTATGTTTCTAGCTGTCTGCAGAAGCAGCTCTTCTTCACTCTTTGGGTCACTGCAGCATAGATGGTATTCTCCCTTTCATCATATTTGGCTGTGCAGCTGCCTCAAACATTGTCCCATGCTGAGATGAAAAGAGCTCAAGTGTGAAGAATAGCTATTCTCAGCACAAAAAGACATGTGTGTTATCCAGGATCAAAAGGACTGAATATATCTTAGCATCCAATTTACATACCTTTGGGTAATTCTCTAGTAAAGGTGACAGTTTATGTAAGCCAAATATGAGACCTGTTTAAATCTGTCTTGGATACTGATAATAAAGTAGCACAGAGGAAACAATTCCCCACTACTAGCCATGTGCTGCTCTGTCAGTGTAAAGAGAATTCTGATATGTCTACCTAATTTGGATTAGACCTTTTGTTGCAATGTATACCCACTTTAGCACTTGACATCTGGATGCTATTAATGCAGCACAAAATGCTAATGAGACTACAGGCCCTTCAGAAACCAAGGAATACAACAGGCTGTGACATTGCATCTCCAGGCACAACAGCTCACATATCAGATTAGATCAGCAATGTCCTTTGCTTTCTCGACCGAGATTTTGTATAAAACAGTGTCAAATTTTGGATGTCCTTCCATCAGACTAGTTGCCTAGTGCCCCTGGTTTGAGTCCAGTGTAGCTAAACAAATCACCGAAGTATGCTGGACTGGGCATGACAGCTGTCTTATCTCCCTCTTGGGAAGTTTGAAAAATTTCTTTACAAGTTAGTAGTTGTCTTTGAGTTGTATATGCAAAAACTAAAGTTGTCTGAGACCTTCAGAACAATTTATTGTGGACAATGAGGATGATAGCAAACTTCTTTCTTTTGCTCAAAGTCATAGTCCGTGTGTTTTCATGTAAACACAGCAATACATGTATTTGGAAACAAATTGGCAATGATTAAAAATCTCTCAATAACTGAAACATTCTTTGCCAAAAGCAGTGTTACTAAGGAAAGGGAATAAGCCACACGAGGCAGAAGTTACTCATGTTACACTTACTGCAGCTAGGATTAGTGCTGATGGGTAGTAGCAAGTGTCTTCAGTGTGTAATATGGGCCTTATAGTAGGGGACATTGGTTTCTGAATTTTTACTTAAACAAATGGAAAGTGTACATGAATGAGATTCTACATAGAAGTAGGAGGCAGAAGTGACAGTGGTCCAATGAAGCATGCTTTCCTTCCCAGAGTATTATCTTTGTGTAATGCAGTTAGCAGTAGGCATATTCTGAATTTTCCCCTCAGTAAGTTTGCAGTTCAGATGAAGCTTATGACATGCTTATAACATCTTGAGCTCTGAATTGATAGAAGCTGGATCTGGTGTTTGTTGTATTCAAATGCAGGTGCAAGGTTTTGTTTCCATTATGTCTGTTTTAATTTTTAATAATATCTGTTAAGTAGTAATTGTAATAATATCTGTAAGTAATACACATTTGAAATGTGTATTACTTGTAACAGTATGCAGTTTAAATTGAATGTGTATTTGCTTTCATCTGAATAGCATCAGACATGTTATAGGTGAATAAATAAATAAAAATTATTATTAAATCCACTAAATAAAACTAGTTTAGTTGCAGTTGTTACTTGGGTAACATACAAGGCCTCAAAGTAGAATGGGAAAAAACAATAAGAAGCTTATAAAAGGGAATTATGAGACACCACTATTAAAAAACTATTAATGAATTATATAATTGTTTTTTCCCTACAGTGCAAAACTGTTGTTCAATGTGCTGTGGGCTGTTATAATTTAATATTAGCTGGTAGACAAACAAGCTGACCTAATTGGTCCAATTTCTAGAGCTGTCAGTAGATACTGATATAATAGGAATGTCATTTCCTATTACTACTTGTTTGAACTAAAAGCACAGCAATCTAAAGTATATTTTGCTTTCTTCCCCAGGGGATATATCCATCAGTATTTCTGTGTCAAACTGCCAAGTCCAAGAAAACGTGGTGAGTGTTCTCCGGATGCTGGTGCTAGACATGCTATGATTAAGCTGGCAAAGTCATTGATCTGCTTTTTAAGAGGAGTGTTAGGGGAGTTCCCATCAGCCATTTCTCACCTCCTTTGAAGAAATTAACAAACAATTAGCTTTTTTAACTTTGGAAAAAAAGCATCTTCATGACACCTTTTCTTGAGATGCAAGAATTATGTGTGGGTAATTTGAACAGGCTTTAACTGCGGCTCTGTGTAGGATGTTAATTACCAAATGAAAAAGTGAGGTGCAGTAATTACTAGTTCATGGAATTTGTCAACTGAACTTTGTAAAACTGACCACAAACCTTGACAAATGTACCATTTCCTGCCATATCTGAGAGATCAGATATTCTGTGCTGTTCAAAGATGAAACTCTATCAAAAGGAAGAGTTGCATGTATCATAACACACACACACACAGAATTCTGTGTTTCTTTTACTCCAGGACAGTTAGACATAGGTCATGTGGTCAAGTTAAGCAGTCACACTGCTTGCTTTCTATCTCATGGCAGATAGAAAAAATAGATCCTCCCTGCAGTCATCTAAAGCTTTGGGACAGCTCTGCAAGTTGTCAGAAAAAGACTGCAAAAAAATTGCCTGCTAGGGATGTGTCCATTTGTTTCCTAAGTAAAAGTGAGACAGCCTTTATTATGAACTAGACACCCTTTTACTCTTTGTTGTATATACTGCTGGTTAAATATCAAGGAAATAAAACTGAGCTACAAGATTTGATGTTTTGTTTGAGTCTCCCAAATGAATCTGCTAACAGCTTGTGCTTTAGCCTGTGTTACAGCACTGAGAAATAGCGAGACATGAGACTGCCTTTCTGGCACAAATGGAATATTTTACCCCTCTCGGTGAACCTGTTGAAAATTCATCAGCTTTTACAGCAATTCCAGTTACTATGGGTTGTAAGAAAACACACCTGAATTTTTTGGCAGATAATATATTTTAAAATGTGCTGTACTAAAAGAATGCTACTTCCCACTAGAAAAATAAAATGAAATACAAATTTTCTTTCCATATTCTTAGGGCTTAATATCTGTTGTTTATATAAACAGGATATTAGCACTGTATACCAGATCTTCCCAGATGAAGTATTGGGATCAGGACAGTTTGGAATTGTTTATGGAGGTAAGGCTTTGTTGTGTTGTACAATTGTGCTTAAGATAAAAATTTTCTTGAATGGGGAAAGTATCTGGACTCTGAAATCAGCTATCTGTTGTTTTATTTAAGCAGTATACAGTCAACAAAATACATGTTTATATTTTGTGTTGATCAGGTAATTTTGTAAATTGAACTTTTCTGCCCAGTTGTGGGTCAGTGTATATCAGTAACTTCATACTATCTGTAAGTTCTAACAAAGCAAGCCCAGAAGTGCAGAAGGCTGTTCTTTTTGAGAACTGTAATGAATGGAAAAGAAATTATTCTCCCTTCTGTGTTTCTTTTCATATTCCAGTGAGGTATTTTTTATTGATTCTTCAGTAGCTTGTTAGAATTGTTTCTTTTTTTAATTTTCTTATTAATTTTTCCTTTCTCTTTTCTCCTTTTTTTCAGCAATTTTTGGGGGTGTATTTAGATACAGCTGTTGTTTGAGAGAGTGTGAAGTGAGAACTAACAACAAAGTTCTCACTGAGGTATCTCTGACTCTCTGATAAACCTGGGACATGCACTGACATGCCTAAAGGCTATCACATATTTCATTATTTGCTACTATGGAGCTGCTACCTGTGAAGACTTAGCCTGCAACCAGCCAGTTGCACAGAATGCAGCTGCAGCTTATATATATATGAGAAAATTAACTTTGCATCTATACTGTTGAAATGTAGAGCTAACTTTCTCCTATGTTTGTTTCTTACATGTTTAAGCAGCTTTGTCAGCTGTTGCCTGAACTGAGAAAAGTTTTGTTGTCAAGGATTAGAAAGAAGAGAAATGACGGAAAATTTTTAATGTCTTATCTGAAAAACAGCTTTGAGAACTGCTTGGTTATGGCCATTTTTATAACCCATGAAAAGAGAACACTTTTCATAATTAATGTTAATTGATAGCTTTTGTTTTATTAATGCAGGAAAGCATCGAAAAACTGGAAGAGATGTTGCCATTAAAATAATTGATAAACTAAGATTTCCAACTAAACAGGAAAGTCAGCTTCGTAATGAAGTTGCCATTTTACAGGTATTTCTCTGTTCTTTTTTACTGTATTAGCTCCATTATTTATTTCTATAAATATCAGATAATAATGTAATAATTTTAATTTATAATCACTAGTGTTTTTTCAAAAAATACTACTATTTGTGCTGCTTATTTTCCATAAAAAGCCAAAACCAAGTATATCAGCAATGTCACACTAGGAGTTGCAATTTCTGTAGTTTTAAGGACCAGGCACAATAAGGAAAATGCCTGTTAAACTAATTTGAAATTCATACATTCTCCTGTACTGCCTGTAGGAATTTTGTCCCTGTTGCCTACAGGTTAGGCACACAGTTTAGATTATGAAACACTGAAACATTGTCTGGTTTAGTTGGAGGTCTGAAGTCTGGCTGTGTAATGATAAAAGCTACTGATCATATTGAGAAATCAAGTGTTGTATTTATCTTTAATAGAATCTTCATCATCCTGGGGTTGTAAATCTGGAGTGTATGTTTGAGACACCAGAAAGAGTCTTTGTTGTTATGGAAAAACTCCATGGAGACATGCTGGAGATGATCTTGTCAAGTGAAAAGGGCAGATTGCCAGAGAGAATAACTAAGTTTTTAATTACTCAGGTAAGAAATTAATTCTAGACCTAGAAGGAGATGTGAGGTCAATTATTATCACTGTTTCTTGTGTTTTCCTTTTGACATAATTTGTCTGTCTGGTTTATGAAAATCTGAGTAAACGGGTGGTAAACCAGCTTTCTTTACATTATCTGATAGATAGTAAAGCGCTAAGATTTAAAACTAGACACATGTAGAGCTGTTGGCTGCTGGATGGAGGGGACATCAAGCTACAGTTTCTCATATGATGGAAGAATTAAGCCCAAGAAAGGAATGCACTAAAAGCAAACTGTTGATGAGCTACAAAAAGAAATTTGAGCCTCTTGAACTGCCTGATATCAAACCACTGCAGTTCATACTATGCACTGTTAAACTTATTTTCTGTGCTGAGATTGGATCTCAGTGCTACCTGTGTATGAGTCTAGATTCCATTATTACTTCTATTAACAATTTGATACGGGATTTATTTAACCTTCTTGTTGTTATATTCCTGTAATCTTATCATACTGCTTCTTTGGCTGCCTGAAATACTGCTATAAATTTAGGTCCACATCAGTGGTGATCCACCTCACAGTCAGAAGCCCATGTTTCAGCAGTCAGGAGAAAAGAAAGTAGCAGGAGCAACAGTGTTATGGTGTTTATTATTATAAATTCCTTATTGGGGTAGAACTTAATAGATTTTCTAGTTTCCAGGCTTTAATGGGCAAAACTGCCACCAGCTTTAGAATTTGATGTCATCTGTTCACAGGTTCATTCAGCCTCCCCACCATTTACTGCTCTAATACAGTGGTAAATTCTGTCAGCCCCTGACAGGGAATTGAGTTAAAGCGGCATAAAAAGGATGGATATCTGTTACACTGTCACTATATTTATGTGTATGTAATAGAGCAAAAAATATATATGCAACACTCTCTTTCTTTCTCTTGTCAAGAAAACACTTCAGTTGGATCATATAATATTTTTTAAAATTTTTTTTAGTTTTCCCTAAATATAAAAGGTAATTCTGCAAAGATTACTGCATGCAAAGATATCATGCACTAAAAAAGAAACAAATACTTAGAATCCAGTTTTTTAAAACTGTTTTAATTTGTAATTTTAGAAAATTTTATAATGTAAATTCTTGGAGAGGGAAAAATAATATTGGATGCAGTAAAACATCAAGAAAAGTTGAGGCACAGCATTTTGATTTATGTTAGGTTTTTCTTTTTCATTGTTGACATTCTTGTAAAAGGTACATTCTTGTTGGATTTTTTTTATTCACACCAGTCCTTGCTTTTCTGGTCACTCATACTTTTCAAACAATGTGAAACAAACAACCATCATTTGGTTTATTCACAGATCCTTGTTGCTTTAAGACATCTTCATTTCAAAAATATTGTTCATTGTGACCTCAAACCAGAAAATGTGNCCACAGGCAAGTAGAAAATGCTCTTTGTTAAGATAAATTGTTCTAATTAATAAGTGTTAGCAATGTTTATGTAAATAAAAAAAAAAACAACTGATTAGTGACCTGTTTGCACAGAGTTTTTAGGTAAGAAAATGTTGATCACTTATTCAAACCACTTTATAAAAAAGTTATGTTGGAAAATCCTTGACTCTTGTAATTTGTCTAAAATATTGAGCTAGATTTTGAAGTGTGACATAGCTACTTGGGTGATCATTTCTAATTTGCTTGCCATTACAAAATGAAATACTTGGCTGGTTTTGCTCCAGAAATAAAGTAATTTTTCTGAAAGTTTGGTTAAGACTCATGAAGAACGAGAGCTTCTTCTTTAATTCTATTAATTTAAGTGCCATGTAGATCACAGGATATTTAAATACACATTCTGACTGGTTATATTTATCATTAAAAGGTATTTTTATCACATTCTGTTATCTTCAGTCCACACAGTTCATCTATAATCTCTCTCAATCACCCATATTCTAAATGAGTACTATTGATAATTTTAAAATAATATCAACATCAATAATTGGAAAGGAAGGATCTGTACTGAGTTTTTTTAAGTGAGAATTTTCAAGCCACTTAATTTGTTATGTTGTAGAACTCAGAGGAGGAAGTTTGCAGAGAGGCAGAGTATAATTAGATACACAATAAAATAGAAGTTCAAGAACTAAATTTTGTCAAGTTGCTTGTGTTAGAAAAAAGTCATATGTAAAGCAGTTTTTCTGTTTGCTGTGTTCTTATGCTATGAATGAATAAGTAATACTATATATTACTACTTCCATCAGGAGCCTGAGCTATTCAGCCTATCCACAAATGTGTTTTATTTATGGAATGAAGGAACACACAAGAGATACTATGGACTGGTATTCC
This sequence comes from Regulus satrapa, assembly GCA_013396955.1. NCBI lineage: Eukaryota > Metazoa > Chordata > Aves > Passeriformes > Regulidae > Regulus > Regulus satrapa. The sequence continues at coordinate 42,027 of VWZN01000035.1, forward strand.
AGTCTACTGTTTCAGTGGAATAAGAATATTCCTCTCAAAGAGGAGTTAAAAAAAAAGCACCTTTGAAGGAACAGTGGAGATGCGTTTTGCAATTAATAGATTATAAAAGTTCCTCAACTACTTATTTGATAATAACAATAATGTATGTCTTACTATAGCATTTTTCATTACACAGGTAAAACTTTGTGATTTTGGCTTTGCCAGAATCATTGGAGAGAAATCATTTAGGCGTTCAGTTGTAGGAACACCAGCCTACCTTGCTCCAGAGGTTCTGAGAAACAAAGGCTATAACAGATCTCTGGATATGTGGTCAGTGGGCGTCATCATTTATGTAAGCCTCAGTGGTACCTTTCCATTCAATGAAGATGAAGACATACATGACCAAATCCAGAATGCTGCTTTCATGTATCCACCTAATCCATGGAAGGAGATTTCTCTTGAAGGTAATACCTGTTTGTGGCTGTTCTTATATAAGTGCTAAAAGGAGTAGATATATTTTGCTTTTACATTTTTTTCCTGTATGTGACAGAATAAAATTTAACAAATGCAGTAATGTAATGTGCCTATTTTGTGCTCTCAGCTGCTTTAGACATTTCCTACAGAGCACGTATAGGTTGCATATGGCATCATCTTCTAGCATAGGATCTCTCCAGGAGGTGTTGAAGGAGGCACATAGCCACCTACAGATGAGATTGCTATAGAATCTGTGGGGAGCTTAAGCTGATATAATTGATGTTGTGTATATTTATTTATGTACCTCATTATTCAGCTCTGTTGCATCTACAGTATGTTTCTTGTCTACTTCTTCCAGTAATTGAGTTTGGTTTCAATAGGATGCTGTACTCTGGTATCTTTGTGTGGAGAAGATAAAACTGAACAATTCCATAGATTTCAGGAACAGTGTGAGAAAATGTTATACAAGAGACTCTATGCAGGGGGAAGAGGCTTGGAGATAACTGTGAGACCTTTGAAACTTGAGTTCTAGTCAGTGGCACTTGATAAACAAAAGAACAATGTGACTAGTTCACTAGGAACATCTTTTAAGAAGGTAAATTAGTTCTGTTAAAAATGAGTCTAAATGCAACTAAGTAGAGATGGTTTCACTAACATTTTCACATACATACAGGCATGGTTTCACTAACATTTTCAGGCAACTTGATTTTCTTCGTGGATTTTTCNCTGCAGGATTGCAAGTCTTAAAGCAAAGAAACATTATAAGCATCAGACTCTTATATCCTTTTCAGAATTATAATATGTGCCCAACTGAATTACAATATTAGCATTTGTAATTTCTGGTATTTACAGTACTGGTTTTCAGATGATATGTTTAACATACCTGTTAAGCATAGCTTACAGCAGTGTGCCTAATGCTTGCTATAATATATATTACAGCCATGTGAGATTCTCTTCTGAAAATGCTCTGAGAGCATTGTTTGTTATTTTATCTCAGTGGCAGATGAAGTTTGAAATCTGTTGGAGGGGAAAAAAAAAAGCTATAAATCTGCACAATTACACACTGAAGTTCTCCTGAACCTCCACACACTTTGATATGTAAGCTGACAGAATCTGTTGGCAGCAATGCTTTATCTGTCGCTAGAGATAAGCAAACAGCAATCAACACAGGGGAAGCTGCAAGAAATTGTCTCCCACAAGCTTCTACCGTGGTAGACAGAAGATCAATTTTTGCACTCAGAGGTGAAGATTTAGTAGAGCACCTGCGGAAAACTCACCTACTTGGGTGTTATCTCTCCATTTGTAGAATCACAGCCTTCATTAAGAGTTGGTGGATACCGGGGACAAGCATGCAGAAGGGAGGGAAACACACTTTAACAAATGACTAAATTAAAATCTGCTTATGCATTGTGATTTTATTACATATTTTGGATTGCTAGGTGATTAACCACTATTGTGCTAAATGAAAACCTGGAAAATGTCTGAGGAGATTCCATTATGTCTAACACAGGGAGTTGAAGTCTGGATCTTTGTCCAAGTATTACTTGATAAAGAGTAATTTGAGCTCAAATTTGAACTCAGATTCTGTATTACTTAGGGAAAATAAAGGAATTTTTTTTTCATGTCCTGCTCCACTCACCTGCACAGCTTGTGAGAGGACAGGAGCTGCCTCTGGACCTGGTGGCTCCATCCAGTTTCTGTTACCTCTGACAGTGCAGCATGGTTAAAATGCAAACCTGTCCTGTTGTCCTAACACATCTAATCTGGATACAGTTCTGAGCAGTGCCATGTTAATTAATGCTGCAAATGATTGAATCATTTAGGGGAAAAACTGGTTATTCTAAATGTTTTATGAAGGAACTTCTGCATGCCTATTGCAAAGATTGGTGTTAAGGAAAGGTGAAGAGCAGTTAGACCTTTTGTATCTATTCCATGATTATTAGTATGATTCATAGAGCCAAATGCCTAAAAGTTTTGCAACTGTGGCTATTCCAGTACTCTCTTCAGACTACTACTCATGTAAAAATTTTAATAGCCAAACTTAGTTAATACTGTCTTCTGTGCATTTCTTTGAATTTAATAGATTGTGCAGCAATTAGAGTGAATTATGCTGTTTTTAGCACCACTTTGGTTTTAGTGTACACTACGTGCTTTTCCTGATACTTGATAAACAACAGCATATTAATTTGTGAGCTGGAAGGCAGAGGGTAAAAAAAATAAAAAAAAAAAATGCTACTGATCATATGTAAACAATGTGTCTGGAAAAGTAACAACTGTGGTAAAGTAGCTTAAATATGCCCATTATATGTTACTTATTCAATTACTGGTCTTTAATTAAATTGGCTTTTAAAATTTTAAATTGCAATGATGAGGTGATAGATTAATAAAAAAACACATGACTCATAACAGTTTAAACTGCGTTGTAATATAAATAATATACTTAAAGTTGAACAGATTCAGAGGAAAAGCTCATGGAGATAGGTTGTATTTTGGAGAAAAAGTGTGTCATATTGTGCAGTATTCTGGTCTGTGTTAGTTTATTTTCTTGATAGTTACTTTTTCTTCAGCATTTTCTAGCAATTCTTAAGATAAAAATCTGCAGTCACAAGCCAAGACAAAAGACAGAACTTATTTGAGGATAGCATTTTTTGAGTACCTAATGATTTTAAGTCACTGTCAACAGTTGTCTTCTCTGCCAATCATTTATATAGTCTAGTCCTTCACTGAGTCCTCTCTTTCCATAATATGTCTGTCTGATGTCATAAATTTTGGATTAATTTAATCAACTCTTTCTGATGAGAAATTTAGCTTTTTGTGTAATGCTTTGTTCTTCCTTTTCCCCGTTAAAATGTAACTTATGAAAACTAAGACCTTTCAATTTTGTATGTCTCAGATTTCTCCATAGGGAATTCTGATTTTTACCCAAGCAGCTGCATTTTTCCATGTTTTTTCCAGTAACTTCACGCTTTTGAAAAAACACATCCCAGAACCTGGTTTTGGATATCTAAATAGGATTGTAACATATTACTGGAGATGGGAAGTTTTTGTGGTAGATGTTTGGTATGTGTTTGAAAACCAGGTTATGTCAGAGCCATTCAGCATTTCATTGCTCAGTCTATTTCTGCTCTGTCTTCAATGTTTGTCAAGCTAGGCTGCATTTCTAAATTCACTGAATTGCTGTATGACAATTTTAACTTTATTCAGTCTTGCTTGTGGCATTTTGCTAGATACTGATATAGAAGAGTCTACTTACAGAGTTCTTATCTATTTTATAGCTTTAAATTTCACATGTCTCAAACACAGAACCTGTTTTCAACAGCTATAATGTTTGTTTCCAGCTTTGACCTTTCAGTCTACCAGATTTGCATAATCTCAAGAGATTTATTTTGATTTAGCTACATGTTACAGGAAATAAATACTGCTAAATATAAAGATGGAACTCCATCATGGATTTTGTCCTGTTAGTGTATTTTATGTACTATGTCTTCACTGAAGTTTTTTGAACTGTGTGGCCCTAAAATGTGCTATGTCAAGATTGGAATTATTCATGGTGTGTTTTATTCTGGTGTCATATTTTCATAAAACATTGTATTTATAATTCTTTTTCATCAGCTGCCACCAGCACAGCTTTTACTACTAGCCTGGTGGGCTGTGTGATGTGTGCATCATAAATTACTTCACATTACTTAATATTATTTAAATAATTTGGGAAGAAACAATGCAGTTCCTATCATGCATTAAATTTGATCATGGTGTTCCTGTTACAATGCTTTTTAGTCATAAATAAATACCCTGGCTGTGATATTTGTTTGTACTTGTTACATCATAATGTGAGTGCTTCACACATTAATGAAAAAGTCACATGAATGAGTGAGCATTGAGTGTGAGGAGGTCAGTGCGTGTTATAGCTCAAAGATGCTCTCTGCCTCCAAATGTTTAGCTAGTTGAATGGTGAAAAGGAGGTCTTGGCTCTACTTACACATTTGCTAGGATAAATTAGCATGAGGAAACCTCTCTTGTAGGGTACAGCTTAGAATTGCCAAGGATTTCCTTTGAGAGTACAGCTGAATCCAAGTCCCTAAAAATCTCAGCCAGCTGAAGATCATTTTGTGCTAAAATAATTAAATGTACACTTGAGCATTTGTCAACAAAGCTGTATTAACCAGCAGCAGGAAGGGGATTTGTATGTATGCAAAAATTGTAGTAATGATCTCTAATCAATTAACCTATTCTTAGAAAATCCAGGACCTAGGAAGTCCTGGACCTCCTGCATTAGTGGCAGCAGCTTAAATTTGTACAAATTATGGCAGTAAGAGCAGGTAGTATTCTACATGTACTTTAAATTAATTCTTAATCAATTTTTAAAGTTATCATTAATTTAGGACTGCTTTTTTAAAATATCCTAAAGGTGATATCTTGTTTATAACTTACATAAAAGTTTAAATCTGTAGAGAAGGACTAAATGAATGATATGTTTGTAATAGGGTTTTCAGATATTTTGTAAACTTTCACATTTATGTGCATATCACATCCTAATCGAGTTAAAAGCAGCCATTCCTGTGATAAGTAATTATTGTGCTGATTTGATACTTAGAGTGAAAATTGTGGCTTTGTCTCTACTGCGATTAATTATTTGCCATATTAATAAACTTGCATAAGCAGTATACAGTCATGAACCTCCTGACTGTGAAGGTTCTTTCCAGTGAATTGAAACTAAAGAGCCATCTTTCCTAAAGTCAAAGGCATACAGAGCTTTCTAAAATTTGCATTTGAAGTTTTCTGTTGGGGATTCTCCTGAATGATCACCTATGTAAAAGGCCTACTACTGGAGTAGTTGGCTGGTTTATTCCCTTTAACAAAGTCTCCAGCTCCTGGAACTTTATAAGTCCTCAGCTGACTGCTTACTCTATCATGGAAGGTAAACAGGAGCCCATAAAAGTGTTAGAAAAAGCACTTCCATAATCCTCTCAGAACTTTCACTCAGGTTGCCTTCTTGGTGATAACCTGGTGCATTCCTGTAGATTGTGTGCAGACCATAGGTAGTCTTTTTTAATGCTCTGAATTTATTTAATTATTTATTTTACAGAGGAATACTATAAAATTTTATAACACTCCTAAAATGTCTGATAGGGAGTACTTTAAAACCTGGTTGAAAAAAAAACCAACAAAAAAACCCCACTGAAAATGCATCAAATACTTAAAAATAGTCTGTGTTTTCTCCTTAAAACTGCTTTATCTTCTTCTATAGACAGAATATTTAATTTTGTAACAGATGATGCCCAAATCTAGTCTCCTGAAGTTATGCATCTAAAATAAATGTTAATGCTTTCCAAATTTTTATCTTCAGTGTTTTTAAGCAGTACAACTCAAAAGTTAATTGTCAAACAATTAAGTGAATTTTATTTTTTTTTTTAATTCAGAAATTGAATGAACATGACTCTTACTTTTCATTCATTTATGTGAATCGAAGCCAGACTAAGCTTTGTATGGTAGTGGCTGTCAGGACACTGTCAGAACAGGATGGGGTTTTTGTGAATTTAAACAGAAAGAAAAACCCTAAACTTTCCATGTATCTTTCGAGCATTTTAATTCCAGCACTCACAATGTCATTATTAAACTTACTAAATTCTTCCTTGCTTTACACTGCAATGTTTTTTTTGTTGCCCTGCCTGTATCTATCACTTGCATCTTGACTTCTGTTACTCAGAATTCTTACAAGTTCAAGAAGTGGCATTTCTTGAATCGCATGATTTCCTGATAAAAAGTAGCAAAGACCCTTTGCTATTGAAACTCTTGTTTTCTTTCTTCACCTAAGTTTGAAAACTTTGAGTAATAAAGCGAATGAAATTTTAATTAGATAGTTTGAGTTTCTACTTCAATATGTTCTTCTAGTAGTCATGTTGTGTTTCTGCTTATTTATTTTTTTATTTGTGCTTATGCTGAAGTCTTTTTCCTGGCAAAAAGAACCCTAGATAAAAAACTAAAGTCAAACAGCAAAACTGGTCACAGAGACAGCAATATTCCAGTGGTGAAACAAGCAGACCCGCTGTGTAAACTGTTCTCAACTGCTCAATACTGACAGTTGTAACCATCCAGGGAAACTGCCTTTTCACTCTCATCATAGTTTTCTTCCCTTTCTTTTTTTGTGCACCTTCTCTAGTGATTTTTTTCTAGATCAGTGCCTTTCTGGTCTGTTCAACAAGCCATTGATAATTTCCCCCAAGAATACAAAGAAATATGTTATTACATGTAATACATCCTTGTCCTGAAGTGAAAAAGGGCAAAGGGGGTGCCTCATCCTGTTGTAAGTTGAGGGAGGTTGAATAGCTAAATATGATTTCATCACTTGTAAGGCTCACAGTCATATATTCTTCCAGTGGGTTGCACAGAAGGAATGTAATGGAGACATTATCAGCCCTCAGTGACAGGAAGAACATTCAGTTGGTACTTGACAGTTGTCAAGGCACATGCTGGGATATGTGCACCTACATCACATCAGTTACCAGGACAGTCAAGCCTTTCATCACGTTCTTGACCTATTTTCCAGACTGGGATTCATAGTAAATGATTGAAATATGTACTCTGAAGATCACACACACTCAAATACCACTGAAAATAATAAAGAAATGGTAGCCCCACTAAATTCACATTCAGCACTGGCTTAAGTATCAAAAGATAGACTGATCTTACTTACTGCAATTCTGCTGAATTTACGGGTAGGTTGACAGTGTTGCAGAAGATGCTGATGCTTGCTGATACTCAGATATACTGCAGTGAGTAAGGGACTATGTTTTCGTCTTTGAAACATCAGATAAAAACAACGGCCATTGCTTTTTAATAGTTGGTATCAAAACTGCTGTGTATGACTGACTTTCCAGTTTCTTCCCCTTGGAACTTATCAAGCTTGGAACATGATAATGTCTCTTATGAATAAAGAAGAAGAAGATTAACTCCACTATTTTGGAAAACAAATGAGCTGTGAGAATGATGCCATTTGTCAGTAATGGTCCTACTGGATAGCCATTGACTTATCCCACATACAGTTCACCAGCATTTTGAGAGGGAACAAAATAAACACTAGTTAGAGAATTTTGCATAAACTGTACTTGATGCTAAAAGACAGTAGATAAGAATCTGTTTGTCCACAAAAGAAAAGTAAAATTAGGCCCATCTGTTCCAGGAAAAGAATGGCTCAGAGCCTCTGGCAATGCTTTCTTTGTCAAAAGTAGTACGATTTATTTTTTATCATTGTCACGATTGCTTGATTTCTAGGACAGTATTCATCACCAGGAAGTCAGGGCTGCTTTAGTGATAGTCTCCTATTGCTAAGAATAGGTTTGTCTGTTAAACTAACTGCATACATTCAGATAGACTGCCATGTACATTCCCATTTTCCTCGACATTGTTTTCATTGTGCTCTGCCCCATGGCAGAAACACACATAAAGCCCTAGATGGCAACTTGAGCCTGCAGTGAGGGTCTCTGTTAAGAAAGAAAAGCTTTTCCATATTGTTATGCACAATACAGCCTCAGAGATAATTTGCTGAAAGAATATTGCCCCATCTAATACTCTTAAAACAGACAAGATGATTATGCAGCTCCTTTAATACCCAGCTGGCAACAATATTCATCTGACGTGTTTCAGACCCAGTGCCCCTCAGTGATGCTATGTTACTTTCAAGACCACCTTTCCCTGTCGCCATGATATAAACAGAGGAATAAAGATGTAAACCAGCATATTTTGGACATGCCAAAGTATAATGTGATGAAATGGAAAATTGTAGGAATACTATCATTCCTTGTGGCCAGTCAGTTATTCTGAAATAACAGTAACTTTCCACCGGAACACATGCTGAATGTTTAGCATCACCTAATAGAATTTAACCTTTCATTATAGCCTCATTCTTTCATTTTGTAATTTTTTTATAATTACATGCAAAGCTCATCAATCTAATTCCAGAGATTTTTCCAAATGGGTTACTCATTGCAGTTCCATGCACTGGCTATTTATTGGCTCATGGGCCTCATCCCTTCAGGCATCACAGCACACATGCCTGCAGGGTTTAAGAGTTGGGTATGTTCAGCCTGGAGAAGTTTCCAGGGAGGCCATATAGCACCTTGAACTACCTAAAGGAGGCTACAAGAGAGCTGAAGAGAGACCTTTTACAAGGGCATGTGGTGATAGGACATGGGGTAATCACTGTAAATGGAAAGAGAGTAGGTTTAGGTTGGTTATTAGAAAGGGGTTGGATAATAGGAAGAAGTTCTTGACTCTGAGGGTGATGATACAGTAGGACAGGTTGCTCAGAGAAGTTGTGGATGCCCCATCTGTGGAAGTGTTCAAGATAAAGTTGGACAGGGCTTTCAGCAATCCGGTCTAGTAGAAGGTCTCTCTGCCCATGGTAGGAGAGTTGAATCTTTAAGGACCTTTCCAACCTAAACCATTCTGTGATTCTATGAACCTCAGTGAATCGTTTACTTGAAAACTATAGAAATCATGACATTTGTAAAATAAGCCATATAACTTTCTGAAACTGCTGACTGTTGGCTATCAAGTAGAAGCAATGCTCAGTTCAAAAGAATAGTATTGTAAGTTCAAAAGAATAGTATTATAAGACTTGGTGACTTACAAAACCTGATTTCTCCACTCAGGGACTGGGAAGGTGTCAGCTAAAGGGGATACTGAAAGTCTCAAGGGAAAAAAGAAAAAAAATAATTATATATATATATATAGTTTACTGTGGTAATACTGCTCTTGGGAGGAAAATGTTAAAGCTGGAAGATTTGGCAATGAGGGAATATTTTCACTCAAAGTGACCTTGCACCTTGCTGCTGAAAATACCAGTGTGGGAAAAGTCCATTTGTTATGCCTAGTGTTGCTCATCCTCTGCCTCTTTGGAGAAGTAGAATTCCTGTGTAGAGACAGCACACTCTCCCAGACAGGCTTGAGCCTTGTGCTGAGAGATCACAGCAGCACAGCCCCGAGATCAGCTGCGGGTGCACACAGCCCTTTGATTTATCAGGGCAGACAGTACCCCCCTCCTGCCAGCATGAACCGAGCCTAACAGAGCTGCTGTCCCCGTGTCTGTGCTGTGTTGGTGAGGTAATGGAATAAGCCTACTCCTTGCATTTCAGCTGTGGCTTGGTGNACCTACTCCTTGCATTTCAGCTGGGGTGACTTGGTGGTTATCTTAGTTGCCTCTGTGTGTCAAGTCATCACACAACTGTAGACCTGACGTGAGTTTCTTTTGTCTTGAGCAGGGTCTGAGTGGGAATTATTTTCAGGCAGCTGTCCAGTAAAACAGTTGTAATCCTATAAGGAAGGATAGCATGGGTGCCTTCAGGTACATCAGCACTGACTGCAATTAGTAAAAAGCTGAAGTAAAAAGGGATATCTGCTCTCTTTTTACAGCTATTATGTCTGTGTAGCTCTCTGTTCGCATGTCCTAGTTGAAACAAATACATTTAAACTAACATTTTCCAATGGTATTTCTTTTCAGCTATTGATCTCATAAATAATTTGTTGCAAGTGAAAATGAGAAAGCGCTACAGTGTGGACAAAACATTAAGCCACCCATGGTTACAGGTATTTCCACAAATTCCGTGTTTTTACTTTTGCATTTAGACTAAACATATAACAAATCTTCATCTTAAAGCACAATAGAATCTAAGAAAATCTACAAACGTGAATATGTTTTTAGATCATTAGAACCTCATGCTCATTCACTGATTTACCTATGGTTTCTCATTTATTTCTGAAGTATTAGATTTCAGTACTAAACATTCTCATGCTTTCAAAATACATTGCAAAAATACTTTATCATATTTGTCTACTGAGAAAATTTTGTATATAAAAAACCTCCTTGTAGTCATTTGACTTACATTATTTTATTGCCTGGAGTTTACTCTGATTCACTTTTTTATTAAAATTATTCAATGGGCTTTTACTTCACAATCATCACAAAAACTAGTGAAATTGTGTGCTTGCCAGGAAAATGCATTAACCACACTCAGCTGAGTTTTTCAACTAAAAACTGAGCTGTAAGGAATTTTTAAGATGCTAGCAGTCTCTGGCTTGTGCTCACAATATTATATGGGTTTGTTTGTTTTTTTTTAATCCTGGCAGCAGCCAAATCACTGCAAGTTTAAGGCCTAAGACTTAGGAACCAGGGCCTGTCCCAGCATTCCCAGCCAAGGAGCAGGGAAGCCTGGGGACAGCCCAGGCTGGGGCATTGGGTCCCTCCCTGGAGATGAGGACAAGCTGAGGCCAGACAAATGCATCAGCCCGTCATATCTCCCAAGGGAGCTTTGTTTGCATCTAGGAACGTAATCATGGCACAGGCATGGCACAGACCAGATGCATAATCTCCACTCCCAAAGGAATATTTATCTAAACAGAAAACTGAGTCCTACTCTGGTATCTTATAGCTGATACTGTTTCTCAGAGTAGGTGGTGATCTGGTACAGGAGGAAAAGGGTAGCGATGACCTGCACTGCACCCCACTTTTCTCAGAGACATTTGTCTGGAGCTTGCTCTCTTCCATTCAGATTTCCTATCCCTGACTAGTTTTTCATCCAAGGCTGCTGTTCTCCCTGGCAGCCATTGCAGAATGCATTTGACTGAGTCTTTAGGGGTCAGAGGTGTCTGGACTAAGGTCTGTAGCAAGGATGCTGGCTATCTCATGTGACAAGACAGGGTCCTTCTCTTCTATATCCATTTTTATTGCTTGTGTAGTAGTGAGTGGAGGTGAACTAAGATGAGGCAGTTCAACACCACCTCTAGCACTATGGACGGGATGAGTCCTCTGTCTAGAAGAGTGCTACCTTGCAGGCTAGGGAAAGATGACAGTGGTTATTTTTCCTTATGGGGCAGTGGGACTTAGTGGTGTTCTCTGAGAGGATGACTCTAAGAAATGGGCCAAAGTATATGAGATACTAAAGATGAAAGCTTTATTCACATACTTTGTTGGGGCTTTCTGGTGCTTTGGCTATGTGGTTAGGATTGTGTCTTAGGCTCAGACAAGATGAAGGAGGAAAAAGAAAACTGGATACAGGGTCATGAGGAGAGATTAGTCTGCATGATGCTAAGATTGGCTCTTTTACTGCACCTTCATGCATGCTTTGGGTGGGAATAAGAAAATAAATTATTAAACTTGTCTACTTTGGACAGATGAGAGGCTGCAGTGCATGATGGTCTAAACAGCATGAGATTCAGTCTTGCATTTGACTGTCAACACAGAGTTCCAAACTACCTTAATGTATATGTTTCTTTGAGCAAACCAGTAATTGCCCAAGTTTGGACTGAATTTATGTTCTGCATCATTATGCTGAGATGCAGGCTCAGCTGTCTTGACTGATACAGATCACTAGAATTTACACGTATGATTTAAAGATGTTTCTTCCTTACTCATCTTGCGACTAGAGTGAGGAATTGCTTTACCACCATGCCTCTGTCAGATATTATGGCAATCTATACATATCCATACATTTTGCAAAACAGCCTGTTACATCTCAATACTATGTTTGTGACAATTTAATAAAATTAATTTATCAAAAAATCCTCTAGAGATGAAATTTTTATCTTTAGGCAGATTTCATATTTATATGTTATAAGATTTTTCCATTATAGAGCAATAGGGATGACCCTTAGATAGCTGAGTTAATAGCATTTTGAGAGTTATTGATAGCAGAAGGGAATATAATCTGTTCTATGAAATCTAAAACTAATACTGCTATTCTTTTTCAGGACTACCAAACCTGGTTAGATTTAAGGGAACTGGAGTGTAAAATGGGGGAACGTTACATCACCCATGAAAGTGATGACTCCCGGTGGGAACAGTTTTCAGAAGAACATGGATTGCAGTATCCAGCACACCTTATCAGTCCAAGTGCTAACCATAACGAAAACACCAGGCTAGAAGAAACAGAAATGAAAGCCCTCAGTGAGCGTGTCAGCATCCTTTAAGTTGCATCCCCTATAATCTGTCAAAACACTGTGGAATTAATAAATACATACGGTCAGGTTTAACGTTTGCCTTGCAGAACTGCCATTATTTTCTGTCAGATGGGAACAAAGCTGTTATGCTGTTACACTGTTGATATATCTGAGTTGCCAAGACAAATCAACAGAAACATTTTTGTGTGACCAACTGTGTTGTATTTACAAAAGTTCCCAGAAACACTAAACTTGTTATTGTGAATGATTCATGTTGTATTTAATGTATTAAAACCTGTCTCCGCGGTGCCTTTGCAAACTAGTGTTTTTCTTACTTGAGCCTCATTTTGGTAAGAGAGAACTTTCCCATGAAGATCTTGGGGGTTTTTTGTGCATCGTTAGTATTGTAATTGTAAGCAAACTCTTGAAGAGTAGATTATAACTGCTGTTCTGTGAACAACTTCTACCATTTGGATAAAAGCTTTACTTAGTGTTCTAAAAATAGAAAAGGCAAAAAATAATGATTTGCATTGAATTGTACAGTTTCAACTCAGATAACCTGTGTGTGTATTTGTGTGTTTGTGTATATAGATACACATGCACACAGTATAACTTGCTCTTAAGCCTAAATGCCTTAGTAAAATATAAACTGAAGCATGTCAGTTGTATTTCCCCTTTTCTTAAAATATTCTTCTCTATTATGAATATTCTCTAATATGTACATTCAGAAGCTAAATAACGTGTTGACTTTGTGTATGTTTTCAATAAAAGTCTGGTTAAAATAGCTTTATTGATGAAACTTTCTGTTTAAAGTAATCCTGGGGTTGCATCAGAAGTATGTAGAATAAATTAAGTCATCATTAAGAACACGGTGTGGAGGTGGGTGGGAAAATGCTGCTGGATAACCTCTGTACCTATCACACATATTTTATAAGAACCTAATAGGACTGATTTTGTTCGGTCAGTTTTGAAACACACTGAGGGAGTGGGAAAGTTGAGGATACATTGAAGGAATTCTAGGTTTTTTCAGTTTTTTGTGCTGCTTCTGCTTTTCCACCGAGTTCCGCTGAACTGACAAGGTATTGCAGAATTTTCGTGCTTTTCTTCCCCTGAAAACTTTAAAGATACTAATTGTCATTTCTAACAATTACTTAGACTACCAATGCTAAGCTGTTTAGTATTAACAGTGAGAGACGTTCAGGCTGCACGATAAAAACACGTGGTAGAGTAACTCACTGAAAAGCTGAAATTTATTCTACACCGTGGTCTATCTCGGATAAAAAACCAGTTAATGTAGAGATACAGAAGACTGAAGTTAAAAATGTAAAGATACATTGGATGAGAGGCAGAAGTATTGCAAAGAGCTAATAGCCACATATGGTAAAGCTCCACTGCTCAAATATTGGCTTTATGTTAGAGTCATGAGCTCTTTAGTAGATAAATCCATTCTTTCATTGAAGAAGTGCTTTGTCCTGAGAAAATTTTTGCCAGATGCATATCTTCACTAAAGCCAGAAGAATTTTTCCTCGTTATTTTGCAGCTCTTCTGGATAGTATGTACTGTAGAGGAAATGGGGTAAAGGCATGTCTGTTCAAACAGAAAATTATATTCTAGAAAATTAGAAAGTATTGTGAAAAATTATTTATAAATTTCTTCTTCTTCCTCCCCACCTTCTTTCCCTACTCCTGTTTCCAGAAAAAACAAAATCCTTTTCTGCTTAAGGTTTCTCATAATCATGGCCTTTCAACATGTTCTGAAGCAGCTCTTTCTTGTTGGGCAAGGTCAAATGTGTCAACAATTCAACTGTGCCGTATTTTCTGCCATATCTATATTTTCTGTCAGGATATTCCTACAAGACTAAAAATTGGCTGATTGTTGCCCATTGTTTATTTTTCTTTCAGGCTTAAGCTTAATCATCAATTGACTCAAAAGTAAACATAAAAATAGACTTGGGCTGATTACCAAATTTTCTGTCAGTAAAATTTTATGTGCTTGATTATATTTAAAATTAAGTCCACTTACAGGTGCACTCGTGGACTCATAGATATAGAAAGATTATATATATTCCATTCTATGAGGACTCCAGGGGTCGAGTCAAATGAACTAACTTTTCTAAAAGGAAATTAGGGGAATTGCATATTGACTTTGTTCAGATGCTGATACCATGACTGTTCATAAGGAGACATCACAGAAGTGCCTTCATTTTGTTCTGTCATTCCCTTGGTATTAACCAGTAACAGACTTAGAGCTCTGCTTTCATACTGATCAGTTTAGGTGAGTTGGGATTTTATTATTGACTTGGTTTTATTTACAGTTAGTGTACTAACTCTTAAACAAAGGGAGTTTTCAACAACACAGATAAATCTTCAAAAATATCAAATAGCATACTGGCACTCTGTTCTTAAGCATGGAAGTAGTGTAGAAAGCAAGAAAGCCAGAAAGCAAACCACTGTAACATTCAACAGCATGTCTAGGAAGCTGGGTGACAAAAACAAAAACTGCAGCTTTCAGTGAAGGAACAAGACCGAATTCTTCTATTAACCCCAGTATCTGCTGATTTTTTCCGTAGCAATGCTTAGCATGCACATGAGTTTGCTAATGTGCACAGACCTATGTTAATAAACTTTTTCAATGTCATGGAGCACTTTCAATAAACTCTTTGCCAGTGCAGCAGAGAAAAAAATTTCTATACTGAAAAAAACATTTCTATCCTGAAAAACTTTCTGACTAGCTACTAAACATGATTTCCAATTAACTCTTATTACTAGGGGCATATTTCACTTTTTTCCTCTCCATGCCTGTTTTGTTTTTGTGGGCGTTTTTTGAGCACTGAAGCTTGCTTCCTCACTTTAAGAAACTTGTGCAAATATTCATTGCTTTTCAAAAAACCATCTGCCATTAGCCAATATAATACATTAAAATTTTCCCTGCTGCTGTTCAAAAATATTACACTGTGAAATTCGAACTGTTTGCATTTCAGCCAGACAGATGAATTCACTGATTCCTAACTCATAGCCTAAATGGAAACTTGCTCTTCAAGACACATCAGCATCAAAGTGTACTGAAGCAAATCTGGGGTTGTGTCGTCCTGTATAATTTTCCTTTGTTTGGTTTGGGGTTTTTTTGTTTGTTTGTTTGTTTTTCTCTACTGAAAAAGGAACGATAAGCTACTCTGTGGTAATATTTCCATGGCCTTTACCATTTTCCGTTAGGCCAACAGTTGCTGCACATGCATCATGGAAGCAAAACCAACAGTGGTTAAGCTGCACATTAAGCACATGTGTACAGATAGTCATACATCTGAAAACATGTTTACTGTATCAAAACTTAGCTGTGGAGTGCAGAGAAGGATCCAACATGTACTTGGAAGTCAGAATTTCTGATTTCTGTTGTTGCCATTTTCACTTCTATGATCCTTAGTAATTCAGAAACAGTTTATCTTGTCCATTTTAACTAAAGGTGAGCAAGCATTCACTTTGTACAGCTCAAGTGTCATGCAGCTGCTCAGCCACATGTCACCAGCCAGCCAGCCAGCCAGCCATTCAGCCATCCATATTTTCACATCATAGGATGGAAAGGAATTCCCATCAGTAAGCCTTTTCCTGCCATTGTCTCAGATATGGATCAGACCTCCTCATTCTCATCTTAGCAAGATCTCTTCAAAAACAGTTGGATATTCTACTTCCCATATTTTTCATCCTACCTCCTCTTACCCTTCTACACCTCATTCCTGAAAAGCCTTCCTAGAGTCTCACCTCTCCAGGGGTTAGGAAATTGTAAATCCTGTTCTCATGTCAAGGCAATAGCTATCTGGTTTTTGTCTTAATAACAGTAATCTTTTGCTTGAGAGATTATTTGTTTTACATTATTAGATAAACCAACACCTCTTCTGCACACCTGAATTTACCTTAGACAATTAAGTCATAGATGTGATAAGGAAAATGCTAACAAGCTGATATAGATACTTGGTATCCTTTCAAATAAGGGAGAAAGGAGAAGGAAAAAAACTTACTGGGCAAATTTTAAGAATGAATCACTAGGTAGGTTCACCCCCGTATACTAATTCAGTCCATAAGACTGGGTGGAAGATCAGAATTGGGTAATTAAGGATTATGGTGCAGTATTATTCAGCTAGGTGTACCAGAATACTGGCATCCTGGAAAAGCTCTGCTTCATGCAGATACTCCAGAGACTAGTACCTGTTGTTGTTTAGCATCCCAAACTTAGCTAAACTCACTACTTTTATGGAGAAACAAGTCAGGTTTTTTTTCACCCAAGGAAAATAATTCATAATATATTCAACACAGGAAGTCAGGCACATACTGCACTGGCCACCTGCCTTACCAGACCTGTGGCATCTGAATTAAAATCTTATATTCCTGGGGTTTCCCTTGTATATGCCAGGTGGGAAATAACCCAAATCAAATGTAAACCAGAGGAACTCTCTTGGTAGATCAAGCACTTTCCAGTGGTGACAAATTTGACATGTGAATGGGATGCAATTTCACCTTGCTTTTTGCTTACCTTGTTTCCAGCAGCTGGAGTGAGTCAATGCTGAAACTGGAGTCTGCTGGGTGAGCGAGTATTTGTCTGTGCTTCTTGATGGATCATTGCCTTCTTTTGGTGAAGAACGGGAAGCACACGTAAGAAGCCTAAACTATTTTGCTGCCTTACAAAGCACATCTACAAACTTGAACATCAGCTATTCACAACTAAGAATTTAATAAAAGTCTGCTTCAGTTTCAGACTGAAAACTTGCTCTTTTGAAAGGTTCTGTAAAATGAAATGTTTTGCACGGGCATCTAAGCACTAAGGCCCTAAACTAAGGGAATCTTCTGTGAGTCTGGAGAACCTGAGGCCTCACTCTGCAGAAGTCTGCCAGGCAGGGTGCCAACCAGGGGAGCTACAAGGAAAACGCATGATGAAAATGTGCCTTTGAGGCAAATGCCGAAATCTGTAAGCATGTGTGTGCTGCCAAGGTTTGACAAAAATTGGCAGATTCTGTTGAAGTATTTCTATCAAGAGAAACTATTTTTCAATATAAATTTATGATACATTTGCCAACTATATCTTAAGTAGTTTTCTGTATAACTTCTAAAATGAATAGTGACTTATTGGTAATGGCCTCTGACACTTTTAATGGAAACTGCTTTTTCAGTGATTCCTAATAACTACCCTGTGAAAAGCAAGTAGATGTTATGGTTCCTCTGTTGACTTAGGCATACAAAAACATGAGTTATTTGAGCAGTTAGGTCACTGAATTTAATACATGGAAACTTAACTGACATATTGTTAAAAAAAAAAATAAAAATTACTTGAGCTACCTGGCTCACATTTACTGAGTAAACAGCTGCAGCAGTTTAAGATCCTACTGTCTCAGCCTCCAGCTACTTGTTACTGGCCTCATAACAGAGCAAAAATAGATTTCAACTCTTCTGGTTAACACTCAGAAGAATCTAAGCACAGTTTTTATCTTAATGTTTAAGTTAATTTGTCCTACTGTGAATTAGACCTGTGATGCTTCATTCTGCCAGCTCTGGTATCTGAAAAAGGGGCAGGAAGGAGGGTGAGAGCATTCTGCTGCTGTAGCTGTTTACCAGAAGTGACAGGTCAGAATGTTTAACTCTATTTCTCAAAAATGAATTATGTTTGCAAGCATGAATCCCTGCAGGTTTCTAGGTGCTTCAGGCTTCCTGATTTCTTCTGAAATAGGATTTAAGGTCTTCAGGGACTAATTAGGCACTGCTGAGGTTTCTAAACTTGCTACTTTTGCTCATGGCATTGTATCTCTATGCTCCCCACAGATGACCACTACATGTTATGAACAAGAATCTTAATGAAAGCAATAATTAAGATGATTTTAAAAGCCCATGCTAATGTAAAATGTATGTATCCACAGGTTTTAATCTGTCCTCTGCCAAATGGAAATACAATCAAGAATATGCATGGCACTAAGTGGTGAAAAGTTAGAGTAGGCATTTGGCTCACATCTCCAGACTGGAAAACCTCTAATAGGCAAAACAAGCCACAATGACTGAAGTTTTTCTTAGGGAAATAAGGAGATCTAAATAAAGAGCACTTTTAATGTTCCTGGGTTGAACTTGACTTTGCCTTTATCCTAATGGGAAATTTTAAACATCAAAGTTCCATCTTGAAAATGGGCCAGTCCAAGATTAACTGCTTTCACTCTGATAATGGCCTTTTCATATTCATTGCGGTCTGAAAACAGCCTCTCTTGGCTAAAAACTGCAGATGTATGTATATGCATATACACTAACATTACAGTTGGAAGAGTTCCTACTAAACAAACAAACAGTCATCAGAAAGTATTTACTTAAAGCTCAAATACCCCTTCTCATTCTAAGAGCTCAGTAAAACATGAAGGAAAAATTCCATAAACTGTTGCTTTCATGATCACTACATTTCAGGAAATTCAGAGAAAGTTTTAGGATTAGGAAGCTGAATGCATACACAGAAACAGGGAAGAGCACAAATCAAAACTGCTAGGTGTCCAGTATACCTGTTCCCCTCTTTGCAACAATGGAGTTGAACAATATTTTTACATATTCTAAACATTTATGACTATTAGCCCCTTGTCTGTGAAAAAAAAAACCCCAAAAACCGAAAACAAAAACCAAAAAACAAAAACAAAAAACCCCACAACTGTTTGAGCTTCACAGCTGGGGTAACATAGGTTTGCATGCATGAACTGGCTTGCTCTAAACAAGCTCATGTTAATAAAAAATCAGTCTCAGTACAAGAGTACCTACACAGGCAGATATTATCCTGACATATCTTAGTCTTCTTATGGATTACTGACACTTGGAAAATGCAATATTCAAAAATATGCAGGAATGTACAATATTCTCAGTCAGCTCCTCATTATGTTTCTATATTTAACTGCATTTGTAGAAGGCAAACTGACAAAGAAAGTAAATGAATGACTTGGGCACAGAGAGCAGTAACCTTGAACCCAAAGGCAATAAAAGGCAGGCATACTAAGTAATATATTCTCACATAAGTTAACTTAGATGCATCCAAAGACCCTTAGATGAGATGTTCTGTGGGAGGCAGAGGGTATAGTGTGTCCATAAAATTGTGTGTTATAATCCATTTACAAAAAGATCTCTTTGTCACATATTTGAAGTACTCATAAATACACAGACTCCCTGTAACTACAACCACAGCTGCCTCAGAGGTCACAGTGTCTGTAGGCTGACTGCCAAGTGAAGGCACAGCCCCCGAAGCCCTAATGACAGGAACTAGTTAGTCATGGCGGATCCATGGATTTGCAGCCTTGTTTAGCACAAATCTCTCAGCACATTGCTTAGAAAGTACCGTGACAATGTAGAATATAGTTTCATAATATGTTAGATGAAACTTCACCCATACATATCCTGTCTTTGTGCAAAATGTGGAGCTCGAGGTAGTAAAGAATGCACTCACAAAGAGACTTGTCTGTCAATGATTGGTGACAGCAGTAAAATCTTTCACAGTGCTATATTAAAAAGAAGCATGGTTGAATGACATAATTTACTCTTTTGTTCAAGAGGACAGAGGTGTCAGCGACTCTACTAGAAATATGATTTTCTTATGGGTCTTGTTTCCCAGCCTTCCAGTCAAAACTGACCTTGTTTGTCCCTGGAAGCATCTTGTGACTGGCCTCCAGTTCCTGGAGTGCTCCCTGCCCCTCCCTTAATATCCTCAGGGCTTTGCCCTTGCTCAAGCCCTTGTGGTGCCTTTTTCATCTCACAGACCCCCTGTTTTCATCTGCTATACTCTTTTGCTTGTGAGGAGGTTCAGGCAGCTTTTGAACTGACTGTCTTCCAGCCCTTCCACTCTTACAGCAGACAGCATATGAAGATAAGAACTTCATGACTCCAGGAAGGAGACAAAAGAGTGTAGGCAAGGTACAGTAGAGGATGCAGGACTAGTATTACAAATGCTGCAATATTCTGCATGCTTAATTACTCTCCGATAACACATATTTAAAATCTTGATTCACATATTCCTTGTCTAATTTGTTTTGAGCAGGCTTATTCATGTATTCATAGCCTTAAGGGTGATGAAATTAATTTATTACTCTTAATAATCCTCTCTCAATATTTGTATGGTTTTGTTGGTTAAGCTGAGGCTTTTACCAGTAAAATTACATTGGCACAACTTCTAAAGCAGACATATTTATATGGGCACAAAAGTATCTTATAACTATAGTGGTTAAATCCCTACTCATACACAGATAAATATACAAGTATGACTAGATCCAGACAATGTTATCACTTGAACTAAATTCTCATATGTAGCCCAACTTTACAGTTCAAAACCTTAGCCTCCTCTTTCAAATCACTTTGCCAAGTAGCTGTCATAATTTTATGATGCAAACAACCATGCATTTGCCTGAAACCACCAAAACAGTCTTTTTGGAGCCAAGTGGGTAGTATCACAATTCTAGAATTAACCCAAACCCATGATCAAAGACAAAAAGTGCCAGGGCATTCATTGCCAGTTTTCCTTGCCATCCAGTAACCATTAGCTTATAATGTCTAATTTACATGATAATTGTAAAATAAAAAGCTGTGTGATTTTACTCCATTATCTATATATTTTCACATTTTGGGGTTTATGAGGCATGGGGATTTTTGAGATGTGGGGTGGTGGTTTTTTTTTTTTGTTGTTTTGTTTTGTGTTTTTCAAAGGGGGCCAGAATAATTAATATTTGGTAGAGATGCTCTGGTTTGAATCTGCTGCTTTCCTACGATTTTTTCAAATTTTATAATGTATTAAATACAATAAACTCCTNCCGTGCGTGCCTCGCCACCTCCTGGCCAGCCCCGGCGCCGCCGGCCGCTCTGCTTCCACAGAGCCGCAGGCAGAGGGGAGGCAGGGAAACGCCAGCCTACCGGGACGCTTTCAACTCGAAAACGCAGTAACTCACGCTAAGGTTGGCGCTAAGTCTCCTGTCTGATGTCAGAATGTTTTGGAGTTTCCACTGCTGCAGATTACTCCGTGCAATAAGGTTCCCCCTGCCTTACATTTGCATTAAAAAAAAAAAAAAAACAAAAAACAAAAAAACAAAAAACAAAAACCAAAAAGAAAAAAAAAAAACCAACCAAACAAACAAAAACCCCCCTGTAAGTTCTTTTTAATTACAGAAGCAGACGCCAATAGCTAGAAATGGATATAGTACTTCTGACAGCTTCTAGTCAGCAGAGGTCACAGAGCAGCGCTGCCAAGCAACTTACAGGCAGCCACTTCCAACTAAATTATAAAATAATGCTGCACGGGAAGACGGCTGAATGTCCCACTGTCAGCCCCAAAGCATTAATCCACAAGATAATAGTAAGATACATTCATTGAAATGATTAACAGTTTAATTGATAATTAATGTTGGGCANGGGGGATTTTTGAGATGTGGGGTGGTGGTTTTTTTTTTTTGTTTTTTTGTTTTTTTTTTTTTTTTTTTTTTCTCCATTTTTTTAGTAGATACGTATTATCACCTTCTCATTCCCGACCCCCCCCGGCAGGCTTTACATTTTGACCTGCAGCATCCCGGGCGGAGGCGGCCCCGGAGGAGCGGAGGGCGGTGCGGTGCCCCGGGCGCGGCGGGCGCNCCAACCAAACAAACAAAAACCCCCCTGTAAGTTCTTTTTAATTACAGAAGCAGACGCCAATAGCTAGAAATGGATATAGTACTTCTGACAGCTTCTAGTCAGCAGAGGTCACAGAGCAGCGCTGCCAAGCAACTTACAGGCAGCCACTTCCAACTAAATTATAAAATAATGCTGCACGGGAAGACGGCTGAATGTCCCACTGTCAGCCCCAAAGCATTAATCCACAAGATAATAGTAAGATACATTCATTGAAATGATTAACAGTTTAATTGATAATTAATGTTGGGCAAAGAGTGGCAATGAAGTAAAAAGCTTAGCTTGCATTTAAAAATATTTTAAATTTTTGAATATAAATAAGATCCTGAAAGTTCCTTAGAAAAGTTGGGCAAAGGAAAAAAAAAAAAAAAAGAAAAGAAAGATGTATTAATGAGTAAAAATTGTTTTGGTTTAATTCCATCCAGATTAGACAAACACAATATTTTTATCTCTAGATCAAAGTGATTTTTCTTTGAAATAAAGAAGCATACTTGGAAAGGCAAGTTAAAAGCTGCTGCTAAACCATAATGAGATACACTTGGGAATATAGAAAAAAAGGTAGGATATTCAACTAACTACAAGTAGATGGGAGCTGATTATTGCTCTTAGACTTCTTTTGCCTGGTTGCTTTTCACTTCTTTCTATTCTTCCTGTTTGGTCCCATATCTCTTTTGCTTTCAAACTCTCCAGTATCTGGCATCTAATATATATTGAAAGTGTTGACAGTTTACTTTGTTATTTACCATTTTGATCGTAATGTCTCCCTAAGTGTATTTTGAAGTCTTTAGCTGTTTTGGCACAATTAGATACCCAACTCTATCAAATACTTTAACGTGTAGTCACATCTGCCTATCATTAGAGGTCCCCAAGTAAAAATTTTGCCACTTACATAATTTCGCTTTTCCTAGTTCACTCCTCCATTCCCTTGCAAATTGTTCTGTGGTAATCCACGCACTACCTGTGGAAACATTTTCCCTATTTCTTTACTACCATTTCAGCTTGTCTGCACGTTAGGCATCACATGGTAATAGAGGTACTCTCTTCTTCTGGAATACCTTGCAGCATGATCCTCATGGGACTGCTCCCAAAACTGGCCATGGTTGGGTTCCTTTATGAATTTATTGAATAAGACCTACTTCCAGTAAAGCCTTTCTGCTGGACAGTCTTTACACTTGTCAGGGGAAACCAGCCACAGTCTGGAAGAGGCCAGCTTGGATTCCCTTTGCATCTCTGTCTCTTTGGCTGAGAAGACTGAGAGGATGCCAACAGGATGGAAGCATGGAAAACCATGGGCAAATAGGTGGCAAATTAAATTGCGAGATAGCTTTTCTCCAGTTAAAAAGACAGAGATTTTGGCTGATTAAACTTTGGAGTATGATAAGTCCAAGTACAGGATAGAGTAAGTTTAGTCCTGGCTTCTAGAATAGAAATATGAAGAAAACCAAATATTACATCAAAATGAAATCTGCAAAAATGAAGTTCTTACACAGAATACATGTTCATTTCTGCTTGTAAGTGGAGGTTATCAAACAAATTCAGGAAGCTATGTTTCTGCAAATGTAGCTAACCTGTCCTTCTATAGAAATTTGTGTATCAAATCTAAGGACAGTAAAAGCCAAATTCAGTTTCACTAAGAAATTTTTCAGTTTACAGACACTATATCACAAGTTACCTACTCAGTGGTTCTGAACATTATAGTATATAACCCCTTGGCAAACTTTATTTTATCAGTCTTTACAAAAGTCGTGTGAAGATCAAACTGCGATCACTCCTGTTACATATTCTTTTTATTTGTTAAAAGAGATGCATCTCAGTGAAGCATCTTTTTTCACAGTAACAGCCTAGTCTGGCAGAGCCAGAACAGAAAGAGAACTAGAGAAAACAATTTTACAGTATCTTTGCCACAATGCAACATTACTAATCCTTCTGTATCAGTGAAAGAAATTACTAAATTCAGGAAAACACTTTCCCCCAGTGTAGTATCATGGAATTAGATCCACTACTTTTATATTTCACTTATTCATTCCACTGTGATGTCTTAGTATTTCTGAGTTCAAGCACACTTTATTTCTTAGATCTGAAAAGGGAGCCCTTGTAGGGCTTTGGACACAGCATTCTAACATTACTAGTCCCACTTGAAATCTGAAGACATATTTCTTATTGACTTAGGCATGCATACAGTCTCTTCCAATGTGCAGTTCCTTTGTTTGTCAAATATTCTTAACCCATTCTGAATTGCACTATTGTTTCCCCAAAATGTGGTGGCTTAGGACCTGCACTGGTAGGCAGACTCAATGCTTTCTGTCAGCATAATCTAACTTGATTTTATAGTGTTTGATACTTATGAAAGAAATAAATGAAAACAACTTAAGTGGTAAAAATAAATCTTTTCCAAAAGCACTGAGTCTATATCCTGAAAGTTCTGTTCTAAAAAAGCTTTTATTTAAAACACCAGTTTTAAATAAAAGCTTGTTTCCTACTTGAATATTCCTTATTAAATGAGAAAGCAGACCTTGGCAGACAAAGCAATCTAGGTTACTTTGTTTACCTCTCTTCAGGGGTATGATATTAAAATAGAAAATGTAAGAAATCTGTGGGGGCAAGGATTAGCTTAGCAAATTGCTACCAGGAGATGGCACCATTAACAAAATAATTTGAGTGCCACATATAAGTTGCTCTCACCACCTCTATGTCTGAATGCTTTGGTAATTCCAGGTGCTGTCTGAGCGTGAGCCTGCATTTCATTTATCCAGGCAATCCTCACATGCCTGCGATCCCAGATGTGGTAAAAGAGTCCTGCACGCTGCACCACTGGTGACTTTTTTGCTCCTGTTGAAAAATCAGGACATACCAAACACAGGAAGAGGTGAGGAGATACTGGGCAACATTTTCCCCTCTGATAAGTACATACTGATTTGGAAATAGGATTTAGGGGATATAGGGGTGTAATATATAACTACATGTAATATTTAGGGGGCCTTGTTTATTTGTTTTTAAATATTATTTTATTCTGCCATATGTAGCCTGCCACTAACTTGCCTGAAGACCTGAAGGTCAGAGAAGGGCTGATGTGAAGTGGACTAGCTCCAATCACAGCTGCAAGAGCCAAATGTAAATATTTGAACACCTCTTTCTAGAGGCTGAAGGTATGACTTTCTTTGTCATCCTTCCAATGTCTCTCAATAATAGGTTTAAATTATTTTGTATTTATCTGACTGCAGGGAATCCAACTTAAAATGGCAAGAATTTAAAAGCTCTGAGACCTTACCCTACCCTGCTCAGAGATTATCGCTGTGGCTGAATTGGTTCTGCAAAAGGTGAAAGAAAGATTTTGGTTGATGGAAACAGTATCAGAATTTCACCTGTTAACTGCACTCACACAGCTTGCAGGATCGAATCCCCAGTGTGACAGGAAGCAAAATATTTGCCATGTGTTTCATTTCAGTTTTAAGCACTTCAGGTTTTGAATCCTCTTGGTTAAGTAATTGATGTTTGAATGCCCTGTCTCCTGCGTGGTATTTTAAAATAAACCTTGCTACAGCACAGATTATGAATCAAAACAGCTGCTGAAGCTGAAAGTGTACTTAAGCAGCAAGATGGCTCTTTGTGAATCATAGCAGCTAGTCTTACATATATTATTTCAGCATCCAGAGAGCTGAATTTCAAGTACTTTGGTTTAAAAAAATCATTATATAGATCTGGTGTTTACAGATTTTTTTTCTTTTTTCTTTTTCTTCTTTTTTTTTTTTTTTTTTTCCTAATGTCTCTCCCATCACTTCCTGCCAAGAAAACAATGAACTAAAAAAATCCCTTGTTATCAATATCTGTTGTCAAACTTGTGTTTTTCATATGCCACAGCATATGAGATTATGAATAAATCTTTTGTCTTCTGTAAATACAACAAGAAGCAATCAAAAATCAATTTTTACAAGTATTCCAGTAAGCTGTTTGCAAGACAGTTAAACTCTGTCATAGAAGCCCCTCCAGGCATGGTTAAAACATCTACATTATCATTTGTTCATTGGTTGCATGGTGAACTTTAAGAGGGCTGAATAAAGAAAAGAAAACAAGGGCTCAACATTTGACTTTCTAACCAGGAGCTGTGTGTATGTTTCACTGTAGAGAAGCCAGGCCATAAAAACCCTTATCAATTTCTCTGCATTAAAAATTGTGATAAAAAATGCTGTTGTAAGAGTGGATACAATTTTCTTGAAGCATGCAAGTGCCTATGTAAAATCTAGGTACAAAAACTTCACTCCTCTACTGAAACAGAAAGGAGGTGATTCTCCCCTTTTCCTCAGCCCTGGTGAGGCCATGTCTGAAGTACTGTGCCAGTTCTGGGCTCCCTTGATCAGGAGAGACATTGAGCTACTGGAGAGGTTCCAGCACTGGCTACAAAAAACTATTAAGGGACTAGAGCATCTTTGTTATGAAGAAAGGTTGAGGGGGCTGGGTCTGCTCAGCCTGAAGAAGAGAATGCCGAGAAAAGATCTTATCAATGCATAGGAATATCTTAAGGGTAGGTGTCAAAAGACTTGGGGCACACCCTTTCCAGTGGTGCCCAGCAACAGAACAAGGCACAGTAGACACAAATTGAAACACGGGAAGCTCTATTTGTACATGAGGAAAATCTTCTTTATATTGAGGGTGACAGAGCACTGGAACAGATTGTCCAGAGATGTTATAGAACCTCTTTTTCTGGATGTATTCAAAATCTGCCTGGTGGTGGTCCTGTGAAACCTGCTCTGTGTGAATCTGCTCTATTAGGAGGATTGGACTAAATGACCTCCAGAGCTTCCCTTCAGCCCCAGCCATGCTATGATTCTGTGAAATCAGACATTATAGAAGCCATTGCTCAAAACACACAAAATCAATCAGAAAGTATAACACAAGGAGCATATTTGGATATAAACACAAGGCGCTGAAAGGGAATTAATGTAGAGACCATCAGGAGTCCAGGAGGCAAAATTACAGTATGGTGCTATTTTATTCATTGAAGAAACAGCCTAAATGAAGTAGTATAATGATGTCAAAAATTAAAGAACTGGGGCAAAATTCAGCAGCTGGATAAGCAAATGGAATTGCGAACAAAGATATTCTAAACTTTTTATTTTCTACAGTGAAAATGGAAATAAAAAATTGTGCATGATCTTTATAACAAACCAGAACTCTGAATGCATTTTTTGTCCTAGCCAAAAGCAGCACACAGAATGGTCCCTAGCAGCTTGGAATCACTAATAAATGTTATCATGTACATCAGTCTTTCTACTGCACAGTGATGAGCTACAACAGCCCTTTCCTAACTTGTAGTCTTACTGCTGTAGCTTAAACCTTGTTCTCTGAGCTTCAGCAAACCCTCTAAACTACATATTCCGAGAAGCGCTAATAAGCTAAGTCCTCTAAAAAACTGTCATTTAGTGCAAAATATACCTTACTGCACACATTCATAGCAAAAGACAATGGAGCCAGAGCTCTTTGTACATGTACTGGGTTATCTGCATTTCTGCTTGCAGATCAACATATAGGGAATAATACTTAAAGACATTTGAGAAAATATTTTTGTTTTTTTTTCTTGCCTATCACTTCTTAGCAGAATTATTCTTTGATTATTACCTCAATTTAAATGAGTAAGGGAGGGCACAAGTTAACAGAGTTGAAAGCAGGACCAGTTTTAGTTCTTCATTTCTACTGGCCATTCATCTGAATGTCATGAGAGAATCCAGCCACCAAATGCCTGAATATTTGGAGTCTCTGGAACTGATGAGAATCCTGGGCCCTGCCCTTTAACCTTCTGGCCTCTTGGCTTACTCTTAGATTCCCTCAGAAAAGCTGAACCTTGCTGTTCAACTTCCTATCCCAGCAGTAAATTCAAACTCCATTGTTACCTGAAGTCCTAGAATCTCTCTGAAAAGCTAGCTCTCTGCTTTACAGTTTAATCCTTCAAACACCAAATCAATGAAGCGATCAACTTCTGCTGTTCAACTTCTACTGTAGCAAAAGTTTTGTCCTCCTTTTAAAGAATCTATAATATACAATGGAGGAGATTATAAAGTTCTGGAAAAAGAACAAATATCCTAAATGTAATGCCTTTTAAAAATCTGTCCCTGTTTATGAAAATCTTGGAAATTAATCTATCTTTAGGAAGATGGGGAAAGACTCTAAGTCTTCCCTCAGCAGGACGCCTCATCAGCTCCAAGCTTCTCATTCCACCTGCTGCTATTTGCAAGCAAACTGCTATCAAGTAGGGATTGCACTGCTAGAGCAACTAGCCCTAGAATTATAGTTGTATGTCTGCAGTCCCTGGAATAGAAGCAGAAGAGTGAAAGTAGGGAAACACATCTTAGACTTGAAAACAAGGTAGATTTTGCAATCTTGATGTGATTATGTTTACATTCTGGAAACTATGCATTGATAGAGTCACACATTATGTGTGCTTTTCCAAGGAGAATATGGAATTAATAAAACACTCCATCAAAGCAGCAAATAATTATAACTAGACAAGTCAAACTGAATATTCTGTTGCATACTGAAAAAGCTGGAAGGGTTGTTGAACAACTAGGGCAACCTTGTTGTAAAGAGGCTTCACTGTGTTAGCCTGTGTTTAGATGGAACAGAGAGGCAGAAGCATGCAGAAAGTGCAAAAGAAAGGAGATAGGTTCTCAATGAGAAATCCAGAAAATAACAGGACAAAAGAGCAAGAATGAGGCTTACAGAGGTGATTGGGGAGGTCTTAGTCCAGAAAAAATGATATAGACATGCTAATTTATTCTGCATGATAGATGTAGAATCTCATTCTAGTTATCTTCCATATCAAGTGCAAACCCTTTTGATTGAATATTGTAGAAAGAACTTCAAGCCTCCCATCCTCCCCTCATCCTCATTGAGAGGCTGGAAGTTGTTTGGTACAGTACCTATAGAACAATTCTTTTCTACATGTTTTTGTTTTAGAGTTGGTTAGAGGAGAAAAAGAATAAGAGAACTATTCCACGTGCTGGAATACAACTGCACCTCTGCTGTCCCTGGTCTTCAGGTCCAACAAAGAAATCAGCTCAAGCATCCCCCAAGCTGAAAGCACTTACATCCAAGAGCTTCAGTGTAAAAAATCAGCTAACCAACAAACTGGCAAACAAACAAAACATTTATTGGTTAACACTGGACAGTTTCCAATTAGTTCTTAGCCTCTGTAGTCCTGGCCAAAACCTGATTTGGAAATCAATCTAACAGTCATGAGAGACTCACCAACAGTAGTGCAAGTTGTACCTGAAAGCCATTGGGGCACACTTTGAGGCACATTTCCTTGTACTCCAGACATTTACCAACAAGCCTATTAAGCTCAGTTTCTCTCTAATTTTAGTGAATTGTCATGTTTACTAGTGCTGGTCCTTGCTTATATTTTGATGTCAATTTCAATCTGAATTGCAAAACTTTAGGCCTGTCTGCCCATACAAGGTTACAAATTCCTGTGACTTTAAACAGATTTGCTAAAGGTAACAGAACTGGAGCAATGTTGAAAAGCTTTCCTCTCTCCTTCCTGCCCAATTCACTGAGAGAAATTGGTGATGATTTTGGAAAGCAGATCACCGACATCTAGAACTCTGAAATCACAGGTCAAATCTTAGCAGGGTTCACTCAACTCTTCATCCTT
>VWZN01000036.1:568-42978 GCA_013396955.1 Regulus satrapa
AACCAAACCAAAACAAAACCCAGTGAGAACTAAGACAAACTGGTTTGGTTGGTTGGTTGCAAATTTAAAACAAGTATTTCAGCAGAAATACCTCCCTTATTTTTCAGAATACTGCAATACTTAATCAGGCAAGAAGCGTGCTTGCAGAAATAATTTTGTGCAGTTTCTATTCCTTTATAGAAGGAGATTTTTTACATAATAATAAATAATAGTGAAAAAAAAGGTGTGAGAATGGAAGGAAATTAATTTCAGTAAATTCAAAAATCTGATACTGTACACATAACATTATGAAGTATTTTCTTGGGAACAAGTAAAAGCAAACATGAACTTGATTTGTGCATTTTTGCTGAGAAAATTTTCTTGTGAAATGTTGCCATTTGTCTCATCTGCTCACACACTGTGTCTCAGTACCAAGTGAAAAGAGCATCAGCCAGCACAGTAACACTAAGAAGCAGAACTTTCACTGTAACTCCACCTGTTCCTTACACCACAACATATTTCCAGATTTTGAGGATTAACAATACTGAGTATACCTTTAGCCAAGCCCAAAAGACATACAAATAAAAGACTGTCCATATAGCTGAACTCCCAAATCTAACATACGTCTCAGAATATACTGTGGGAAAGGCATCAAACAACTTAAGTCAGGGTTTAAGAGGGAAAAAAAAAAGTTATTTTAATATCAGTAATAACAGCAATTGATTAGTTCTCATAAAAACTCTGCTGTGCTGTTACGCCTGTATAAACACTGCTGGGAAGGCTGTTGAACTATTCAGCAAATTATTTTTGTAGTGCATAATTTGTTTCCTTTTGCCTCATCTTTATGTTCACCTCCAATTTGTTTCCTGCAGGAGTTTAAATTCATATTTTAAAGATGGCAGGGGCCAAGCTGTTGATGGTTTTGGGACATAAAAAGCACTTAGGAGTCTTGGATACAGCTTTTGGAATGCAAATAAACTGAAATTATCTTACTTTTGACTGTTTTTTATGCTTACAAAGAAGTACAGCCCTGGGTTTTTTGCAGATCTCTAACAGCAGAAGTGGGAGCTGTAGTATGGCCTTTAGTGCTTCCAGGAAGACATTTTGGTTGCTCTTTGGACACAGTGATAAAAAAAGTCTAGCAACTGCCCACAGTCTCATGGGACTAAGTTATTGCCCCTGTCTCAAAAGTAGACAGGATTGTGATGTGAGTCAGGTGGTTCAAAGTATCTCAGAATTGACTGGCTCTTAAATACTACAGCTCAGTTTGGAATTCTTTTTTTTGTTATATGACATAGCCAGAAAGCTCAATTGTCCAGCCCAGGGATCCTTTCTCCCTCATACACACTATTCACACACAGCTCCAAGAGCACCTCTCTTTTCATCCTCTCAAGCTCCAACATGAAAATTCCTTTCCCCAACAATTATCTACCTCTCCAGGCCTACACTGCCTGGAGTTAGACTAGCAGCATATCCTTATAAACAGCACAGAAAACCAGAAGGTCACAATGTGTTTAGCTAAGAAAAGTGATGAAAATTAGAGTTAGAGATTTTTTTTTTCTAAAACCAGCAAGCAATGCACAGGAAAAATTAACAGTCTCTTTATTATCTGTTTATTATATAATGGATTTTCTTGTTGTAATTGTAAAGCTTACACTTCCTAAACACAATTTTTAAATCACAAGCCATTCACACAGTTGATGTAAACTGGCACAATACCATTAAAGCCATTGAACATGTCCAGATTAGTGTAAGTTAAACGTAGTGTATTATTGCACCGCTATCACAACAATCTTAATGCATCAAAATAAAGAATATTCTCATCAGCAGCTAATAGAATGTCTTTCTCACCATACTGCTTATTTTCTGTGATATGGTGACTTTGAAAGCATGCACTGCCCAAGAAAGCTATTTTGGTCACCACTCTAGGTCCTTGTAATTCTCTGTACGAAGGTCACTTTTTAGTGGTCTTACAGGCAGGCTCATTAAAAATAAAGTTTATGAGCCGAGAGATAGTGAAATGAAGCAGCTGTTAAACCGACACTTCAGTTGTCAGCCTAGCCTATCTGCCTGTGCTGTATGGCTGCATACTTGAAAAAATTACTGAAATGTTTAACTGGACTTTGACTCAGGGTCCAACTGCCTTTGTCCCCCGATTTATCAGAAATTATGATATAATAAAAATGCCTATTCATAAAGTCAGATCTCCTAGGCTGCTGGCATTGGAGAACAATTTATTAATGCATAGTACTCACTGCAAATGTAACAGCTAAATGTGGTTTAAAAGGACAGAAAACAATGAACCCTCGAGAAACCTATAAACAACTAAAACGAATTATTAATTCCATATATATATATTATATATTATTATAACCATCAACCATTTTTCATCACTTTTTAAGATGATGGCGGATTCATGGCCAGGTATTACTAATGATGTCATTAATACATTTTATGGTAGAGGGAACCATAAGAACTCAAATTAGCAAGTCTTACAGAGAAGTGAGGAAAGAGAATTTTAAATAAAAATATATCCTGAAATTACTCATAATCTGCAAACCACTTTGCTTTTTAACTTCAGAACTCAAAACTAATATTTTGTAAAATATAGTGCTCTTTAGATGTAGAAACTGTAAGAAAATTCACACCACACCTGTAATGTGTTGTCATTGTGAGAAAGTTGTTCATATTTGACAAAATCTTCATTACAGGCTGGTTTATTTCTGATAATCAAGAGACAGTCCTGAACTGTTTTGGCACAGAACTTTATTTTCCCACAATATAATAAATTATTTACAAGTTATTTGTCTATTTTCAGGATGTTTCAGTGTTTTAGAATATAATTTCATCCATCTTTTAAAGAAATAGAGTCAGGTCTAAAGATAGGGCTATGCATCTTTAAGTATGCATTCAAATATTCATAACCTGATGCCATGCAAAAGATGTTTTCTATATATTCAGTATTTTATAGGAAGTGCCTCAAGCAATACAAAGTAATTTTCCACTTTGTCACCAGTGAAATTAGTTAGTAGTCTCAATTTCAATCATGATACCACATTATTAAATAAACATTTTGTGAAAAGAAGAAGGCAATCATATATTCCCTTTGTGTACAGCAGAAAAGGGAAAAAGTAATTTGTATACATTGTGTAAAGGAAGATTAAGGATAATAATTAAGGAAAAAATTACAACTGTAAAGGCAAGGTTGTACAGTTTACCTGAACAGACTAGGAAGACTTCCGTACTGGAGGCCTTAACAACAGACAAGAAGAACAAAAAGCTGGAATAACACAAATATAGCTGATTCTGATAGGACACAAGTTTGGGCTGGACAATCTCATGAATTTCCTTTCAGTTCTGTAATTCTGTAACACATCTTTGCAAATGCTCTGAAACCCCAAATGAAGCCTCCTATAATTTACCCCAACCAGAAAAGTTGAAGTTTAAGGAGGGCCCTGAAACTGAACTTTAGCCTTCCTACATTTATACAATCCTGGTGTGTAATCTTCTGAATCAAGTTTTTGCAGAAACTGTGCTTCAATCTGTGCACTCAGCTGAAACCACTACAAACCTAATGCTTTAAGGAACTTATTCAAAATGTATACATATGAAAAGAAAAATTTAATCATTTCATTATATCGGAACAGTTGTTCCACTGCCATATACTTCCAAATATTTTAAAGCAAAATGTTCCTTAAAATAGGGGTTTAGCTTTAGAGAAAATAAGGTGGATTAATTACACAAAATCCTTTGCTGTTTTAGACATTGATCTTAGGCAATATCTGAATATCTGCACAGATAAAATTGCATGTGTTCTTCCATATTTGATGAGGTTTATAGAAGAATCTTTGAAAAAAAAAATCTAGTGCGTGTGTAGGTCAGAAATGTTTTTAGAAGAATGTGAACAGCTCAGAGAAATGCTTCACTCTTTCTGTACCTTTTTTTCTCTGCTCTCTTTTACAAGGAGACACCTACTATGTTGTTCAAAAGATTTTTTTACCACTTTAGCCCATTACATCAGCATCATCATCAATACCATAATCATACCATATAATCAACAACATCATCATCATCATCATCAATACTGTCAATTATAATCCTTGAGCTATACCCACTAAACAGGTAACAGAGATAAAGTAATGATACATTTTCAGTGTTTTGATTTGTGCATTGATGCAACAAAACATTTTAATGGATATTTTGAATAAATAAGACTGCTCTTAGTAGAATAACAAATGAACCTCAGGATTAGGAATGAATAATAATTGAACAGATCACTTTTTTTTTTTCCTTCTACTTATTTTTGTGTTTGTTGACCAGGGCCTGTATTACCATTTATTAAGTACTGCTTTTAAATGTTTAAATTATCTGTGATTAAATCCTACTCACGTTGGCATGTTGTGTGAGAGATCTTGTTGTTGTTATTGTTGTTTCTGTTTTTAACCAGAGGGCATGTCTTCAAGATTTGTGTTATCTATGTATAATGCAACCTGACAAGAGCAAGAGTTGAGAGCAAAAAGAGAATGACGACTCCGAGAGGGTTGTTTTCATTTTATGACAGACATAACATTGCTTGGGGTAAAGTCTCCTGGTTCTCCATATAGACTGAATGGCTGAGGCTACAGGTCACAAAGGGAGATACTACAAATGAGTTGTCTTCCATTTTTTATGCTACATGGTCATCCTTGTACATATATGTCCCTAAACCGTAAACCTTTGATAAATGCTCTAATTAAAATGCTTATTTGATTTTAACCAATTTCTATACTTATTTCATTTTGCTTCTATACAGTCATTTCCATGACACTCACTTTTATATGCAGGACAAATCAATAAATTTTTTTGAAGGAAATTAGCATTTTTTGAGAGCCCTAATTTATGCATGGGTGTGCTGCATAAAGTAATAGGCAAGAGAAAAATACTTTGACCCTCATATAAACCATGGTGAGAGAATGCAGCAAATGAAGTAGTGGACAAAAAGAAAGGGAATGACTGTAAACGAAAGACCTGTGATGACTTCTTTGTTTCCTGCTGCCAAGCCAAACTCTTGCAGTCATTTCACTGCTAGTGCCACATTCACAGCTGGAGTGAAGGTTCCAGCAGTTCTGGTAGACTTTTAAGGGAAAATTAGACAAACTGTTTCTTTATGGAGCTCTTAAATGGCTTTCTATTGTTTTACCGCTGCCCCTACCCTAGTAAGTTCATCTGTGGCTGCAGTGTTGGTCGGTTGGTTTGGAATATCAGTGTGATCAGGGAACACTCAGCTCCTCACTACTGCAGAAGGCACAACAGCAGCAGCAAACACAGGAGCACATTTCATTCAACACACATATAAATCTTTGGTAAATGTGTGTGCTCCAGACATGGAAAAAACATTATGGACTCTGAAATGACAGTCGGTACTTTCCTTTGAATTTAAAAAGTAGGACTGATTGGCTATTAAAAAACATATTCAAAAACAGACAGGAAGAAAAGGTTGAAGGTCCATGTTGTGATGTGCTTGTTCAGAAAAGCAGACAAACGTTTTCTCTTACTGTATAGTATCTCTAAGATTGAGGTGCATGTATATATTGGCAAGATCATAGAATCATAGATTTATTATTTAGAATTATTTAGGCTGTAAAGAACCTTTAATATCGTCAAGCCCAACTTTTATCTCAGCACTGCCAAGTCCACCATGAAACCATGTCCCCAGGCACCACATCTATGTCTTTTAAATACCTCCAGGTTTTGGGGCTTGAAAATATTTTCCAGGAAGAACTTTTCCTAATATCTAGTCTAAAGCTTCCCTGGTGCAACTTGAGGTAATTTCCTCTTATCCCGTCACTTGTTACCTGGGAGAAAAGACCTCCTTTCAGGTAGTTGTGGAGTGCCCTCCCCATCACGTCAACACTGATACCAGTCATTAGCTTTTTTTCACTAAACTTTCAATCTTCTCCTTTGTAGAATGGGAAAATGTTAGGGAGGCAGGAGAAAACTCTTGCCTGTCCCAATCTCTTGATCAGTTTCTCTCTGTTGAAAGAAAGTTCGTCATCCTTCAGACAAGATAACAGAAGTGACAAAATGGAGCTGCAGATTCTGGCCCTGCAACGGAATCAAGGAAAGGAAAGCAGATAATTTATGGACACACCTGCCTATCAGAAGTTATGAAGAGGAATAGCTGGCATATATCAATATAAGTATAGACTTAGGAGGAGCAAAAATGTTGGTTTTGAGGCTTCTGCATACAAATCTAAAAAACTAAGCCTGGCTGCTTTGCTCTGCAGCTATATAAAAAGAAATGAAGCACTAAACTAGCAAAAAAAAAGGAGCAGTAAATTTTTTAGGAGGAAGCCTTTCATTCCCCAGAGTACAGCAGTCATTTCAGTGAGGAGTACATGGACAGGCTGATAGGCTGCCCTTGTAATATAATTTGGAAAAACAAAATCATCTCTAATGAGCTGCAGCTGAGCAAATCATTATTCACCTCAAAGCTCTTTTTATCAAATTATATTTTAGCCAAGCCCTTGCAAAATTTTGAATAACACTGCTGTGGAAAAAGTTGAAACAAAATTATAGTTTGAGCAGAAGCAGCACAAATGCATTTTTATGGCTATATTATTAGTTTGGTATGTAAAGATTCACCTGCATAAGTTCTCATGCTCCTTTGTAAGTGCTAATATTTTGCCATCAATGTGATAATTCATATGTAGATTCTTCCTTCCTAACTCTCAAGAGTTAAGAGATATTTTAGTTTTCCAGCTTTTTGATAAAAAGCAGCCCATTTTGCATGAATGCATATTACACTAGGTGTTATATCACTAAAAGTGGCACTGTGTTCTGGGACCCCCAACGTAAGAAGGGCGCAGACCTGTTGGAGTGAGTCCAGAGAAAGGCTACAGAGATGATCGGAGAGATGGAGCACCACGCCTATGCGGAATGGCTGAGAGAGCTGGGATTATTCAGCAGGGGAGAAGGCTCTAGAAAGATCTTACAGTAGCCTTCCAGTACCATTTTACCAGAACATGTAGTGACAGGGCAAGAGGAACAGCTCCAAACAAAATAGGGTACATTTAGATTAGACAATAGGGACAAACTCTTTATTGTGAATGTGGTGAGGCACTGGAACAAGTTGCCTGGAGAAATTGTGGATTCCCTATCCCTGGAGGTGTTCAAGGCCAGGTAGGATGGGGCTTAGAGGGAGCTGATCTTCTGGAATGTGCCCTGCCAGTGGCAGGGGAAATGGAATTAAGTGCTTTTTAAGATTCTTTTCAATCCAAACCCTATGATTCTATGGAATTACTGCCTTATTTTTATCACAGGAACTAAATATAGAATTTCATCATCCAGATGAAAGAAAACTGCTAGAAACATAGCTAGAAAACTATGCTACACAAGATTATAAAATGGTCTTTATTAATAGAGATTTTCTGATACCACTGGAGATGTCTTTTAGTAACAAAGTTACTTGATAACAGGCTTTAGGCTTTATCATTATTTATGAGTGCAGTTCAAATCTCTTCCAAACTAGAGCATCCAAAACACATGTAGAGGAATAGTCACATAAGGAAGAGAGGGCTATTTCAGTGTGTGTTAAGGTGTTAAGGGCTATTTCAGTATGTGGTAAGACAATAATACATTATTAATGCTTTTTATAGGCTGATCCCTTAAAAATTTTTCTTATTCTTCTTTTCTTTTTTTTTTCTTTGTAATTCAAAAAATCTTATTGCTTAATATGACTGCATAATAGAGTAGAAAATAGAAATAATCTATGTATTCAAGTATTTCCTCAATTTTCACAAAATCAACTTCTAATTCTCCATGGTAAGATTCTATATATTAATGGTTTTCATTAAAAATGGTCAGAAAAGCTTCAATATTAAAATCCTAAAATGCTCAAAAAATGTGAAATCTCATTCCTCTCCCACACCTATTTTAATCTCATTTCCTTTTTTTTTTTCATTAGCTCCCATTCAGGTCTTTTCTTTCTTGGTTTTTAGATTTTGGTCAGTTGAGGATGAGGCGAGTGATTTCTTGTTTCAGCTTGTTTTGTTTAGTTTTATCTTGTTTATTTTGCTGGGTGAGGTTTTTTGGTTTTTTTGTTTTGTTTTGGTTTTTTTTTGTTTTTTTTTTTTTAATTTAGGTGGATATTATCCATAGAATGTATTAAGAATAGCTTAAGAACTCTTTATCTATGCTTCTTGGAAGCATGACAATGTAGGATATTCCTAATTCTGAGGGTTTGCTTCTTAGTCTTTTTGCTTTTACCATACCAAATCTGACAGGCTTGCCAAGCATATGAAAGCAAAATGCCTCTGATTTGAGGCATTTCAGTCTTCTTTTTTTCAGGGATTCCATCTGAAGTAGGCCTGTGGGTTCCTAATCACTGACTCTATTCCTGGTCCTGCAGTCACTCACAGTCACAGTACAAACAAATCTCTGAGTCTTGGGAAAGATTTTAGCCTATTAATCCAAATAAAGTTAAAAAAAAAACCAAAACAACTCAAACCACACCTCAGAAGATACTAGTCCAGACTAGCAAAGCACTGGGTAAAGTAGACAATTCTATGTAAAATAATTAGGCACATCATTTTCTGCTACCAGATCAAAAGAAGATAATGAGCAATGAGGGACATACTTCGTAATATTATGCAACCTAAGTTTGGGTCATTAGATCATCATCTAATCTGCCTTTCTACATATAACAGTCCATTAAGCTAGCAACAGATACACTTTAAAGACATTAAAATATGTCACTTAGACCAAAGTAGCTCAGTTTTCAGAAAAGGGAACTATATGTCAAGGGTAGAAAGAAAGAACAGGCTTCATCAAAATCCATAACTTCTGCTATAGCAGTAATTGATTTGGTAAAATTGTCTGAAAACCCACATTATGTCTATCCTACAGAAGGAAAAAAATCCTCCAAAGTCTGAGAATTTAATACAGAATTAAAGAAAGTAAGGAAATTCTTCACTATTAACTAAACTCTGGTGATCAATATGTGACTAAGAACTTTCCAGAAGGAACTGAAGAAAGGATATCCTCTGGCACTAGAGTTTATTAAACCTTATGACTTTTCTTCATCTCCATCCACCATAAAAAAGACTCTTGGAAAAATTTATTTTTGTAATCTCCTCTTTCTCAATAATGCATTTAACAATTTGCTCATAATTGGGTAAAATATTCTCAGCTACAATGACTGGTAATAGACTCAAGACACCATGCTTAACTAAGAACATTTTCTTAATGCAAGGCTGCAGACACTGCAAGCACATTAGGACAATGCAAAAAAAAAAAAAACCCACAAAAAATATCCGCTACATGATCTGTGATGTTTATTCTTCTGCTCATCAAGTTATTGCTTGATCCTTGAGATTCTAGGAAGCCAAGTATACCTATTTATCACTCTGAATTTTCCACTTACAGCGCTTTAGGAAGAATAATCCTAATTGGGGTCTTTAAATATTATTATTAGAGCTAAGCAAATAATTACCTAAAGGTTTATTTCATGGATTTGTGAATATTTGTCCCTTAATATGTTAAGTGAATAAATTTTCTTATTAGTCAACCAGCTGTATAAACTGGTCAAACAGTATTTGTTGAATTCATTTGATGATTGATTTGTACCAAATGTAGGATAAATTAATTGCTCATAACTAATTGGTTCTGTTATTCAAAGAGATCTAACTGTGATCCTTAGATGTAAAAGGAACCTCTACTCCATAGTGCACAAGGTAAAATAAACTAACTAGGTATAGGCTGCACATTTGTAGCACAGGTGACATGTGTAATTCTCTTTACTGCTTTTTCTCAAACTCCTATTGTGTAGGACATGGTGCCCTTGAAAAATATAAACAGAGTGTTGATCTCCACATGTCAAACAATCCCCCTCTACTGTTTCATCATGTTCAAGTGCATAATCTCCTTAGAGGCCCCGTAGTTGTTATATTTTTACTATGCCAGGGATTTTCTGAGTTGTCCCATGGAGATTTAGGAACATTAGGAAGGAAGAATGGCTAAGCACTAAGTCAGAAGATTTGAGAGAAATTTTCTGCTTAAGTGGTCTCAGCTCTCCATAAACAAAAAATGGAGATGTAATACAGACTCATCTCAAAAATATATTGCAGAGATATATTAATTTAAGACTAGGAATTATTCTGAAACTATTGCAATAGAATATTAAGCATAATATTGATGTACGTCTCAAAAAGTGGTCCACGAGTCCAGACAATGTAACTCAATCCCATTTTCCTCTGAGGTGCCATAACCTACATCTGAAGGGCCAGGACATGCAGTAGGGGCAGTAAGCCTGCCTGGCACATTCTGTAAGTGATTGGAAAAAGCCATGTTGTTCATGGTGCTGGGGATTATGAGCGAAGTATTTTATCTTTAGCATTACAGATTTATTTTTAGCTTTAATGACTCTCCATCTTTACAAACAGACTTTCAAATTGATGTTAAGATTAAAATATGATGCCATTCTAGCATGATTTACAGAGCTACCACATTGGTCTCAGTACAAGTCTTGAGTGAAGAGGAAGAATACACAGCAGTAGCTGAGTTTCAGCTTCTTTACTACTGCTCATTAAGGGCTGAAATTTGTCCCATGTCAATTCCAAGTGAGTAAGAGAGAAAACTCTAAAAATACAAGAAGCTTTGTGCATGAGGCAGTGAATCTACAGTAGCTACAAACAGTAAGGAAACAGTCTTCAGGGATCAATCACCAGTGGCTATGTGGTAAAATTCTACGCTATATATAGCAAAGAATTGTGGTTTCCTCACATTAAACTCTCTATCCCTCCTCTGTCCCAGAAAATCGTGCTTTTATTGCCTGCTGACAATAGCCTCTCTGCTATGCTATCCTCCAAAGGAGGAGAGTGCTCACTGGTATGGGCTGAAATGGTCAGGGAGCATGCTAACACATATACAGTTAAACAGTGCAGATGACTACAAGGATGCCTTTTAAGCTTATGTTTATTTACCAGCATAAGCCTCCAGTTCAGCACCTGCACAGCCAGGCTAGCAGGGCCTATGGCCACGGAAATCTTGGGCTCCCATCATACTGAACACTATTTTTAGATAATATTTTCCTAGGTACAGCATCATGTGAATTCTACCACGTGATTTCTGGTTCTAGATCATATGCAGCTTGTTTGGAGGGCAAAAAGAGAGGGGCTTGTCTGTATTCTATGCTTTAATGTATTGAATATTGTATTTATGTATATCAACTACTTTATATCAACTTCATGAACATAATTTTTTGAAGACTGTGCATCTAGTTTTATTTTATATATTTCAAATAATATATCAAAGGGATTCAGCTCAGATTTTATGGGAATATTCAGAGAACTGAATACCCCCCTACTGGATACCCCCCTCTATTCCTGATCTGAGTAGGTAAAATAACTTTATTGGTAAGTTAAGCATACTGAGACAACTCATAAATGCTTTCATAAGCACACATATTTATTATAGCAACACCGTCTGTCAGCAGCTTCCTTATAAAGCCCTATTTTCAGGGATTTATGGAACTGACATATGTATCGTGGGGGGGACAAGCCTACATTTGCAGGGCGATGACCTTAGAGGTCCTTACCTCTATTTTCTCTGATTCTTTAAATATGCTGCGTTGTTCACTTTGAGAAGCAGAAAGACATAAGACAGACCAATTTTCTTTGTGAACAGCTCCAAAGTGTAAAAGAAGTCCACTTTTCTTCTTTAATTTGTATGCACATGAGCTAGACTTAAGTTTTGTGCAGCAAAAAAATATTTTTAGGTGCTTGTGTAATTTTGAAGATGCATTACCTATTTTTAAATGTTCTTTGGCAGAAAGAGTATTTCACAGTGTAATTGACTCATAATTAATATTTTCAAAAAGGAAATATAGAAAAAATAGATAATCTTCTCTAAGTTAGAAATGTCCTCTTTTGTTCAACAAGTCAGACTTGTGGCTCTTGAAAAATTACCAGTGCCCACCAAAACCAGGTTAAGTCAAACCACAGAACAGCATCAAACTGAATTTTGTATGGTTGAGCTGCAAACTAGCACAGACATAACAAATGAAATTGTTGCAACAGAATAAAATACCGAAATTATTAAATACATGAAACTTAAGTGGTTTTTGAATATGATGACTAAAGGTAGAGAGGAACATCTAGGCAGCTGTAAAATAAAATAGAAGTTTCTGTATAGTGGAAAAAATTCCTTCGACAATCTCTTCTGTCCTATTTTAAAATAATTCTTGCTTTGGCCTACCCTGAAACTGAGTCCTGGGCCTCAAATAAATTTGATCTAATGAAAGAGGAATGCAGCACAAAGGAATTAATCAAAAGCTCTTCTAAACAGCAATCCAGATTTGAGGACTGGCAGCCAGGCTACTGTTTTTCAAGCCACCAAAGAATTTTAAACATGCTATAGAAGTGTTGCACTTGGTTGAGAAGTTGGGAAGTTAGGAAGCACAGAGCTGTGTTAGTGTGCCTCTGCTGAGTGATAAATGGAGCAGTGGCCTTTGGAAAGAGATGCAGAGTAATAAGAATGTCAGCAGAATATATCATGCAGGGAAAACCCATTGTCCATGAGAATCTTCAAAGGCTCATTTCCCACTATAGTATTAACCTGGCTGAATGCTTCAGCTAGGGACATAGAGGGTAACTAATATACCTAACATATACCATGGTAACATATTTATAAAGCAATATACATAGTGGATTACATCTATCCATATAAACATGTGTAGGCTATACATAATTGTATAATGGCTTGCATTATCTATGCTTTGCAAAGAAACTTTTTTTAAGGCTTTTTGAAAAAACGCCACATAGTATTTCTTCATCTAGAATTATTTTACCTTTTCCAAGACACTGCAGTAGATTCACCCTATAATCATTTCCTATTGTTACATTTGAAGGTGAAGTTCTAAATTTGATAGCAAAAAGAAATATTCCTGGCTTCCGACTCTGCAATTAAAGAATTCTCAGTATTACAAAATCCTCAGCAAGTTGCTCTTCCAGTAAATCTCATTTATTCACATCTCATTTTCTAATAAACTAAGATATGTCTTGCCTCTGACCCCAATAAAAATTTTACGCAGTGGACATGAAAGAGGGGATCTGTTTCATTTTTCTACTTCTACAGTAAGACAAGGCTTATTTCACAAACATCAGCATTATACAAGATCAAAATAATATCCATTAGCATAAATTATTCTTTCTCAGATCTGTTTTTCTCTTGGTATTGCTTAACTGAAACCTAAGAGTAAATAAGTAAGTTTCTTTTTATGCTAATGGTTAGTAATGAATAAACAGAGCAAGTACTAAAGCTGACTTTGCACCTACTGAATGCTGCAAGTGTCTGTACTCGTTTGATATGCATCTAGCAAAGCTTGGATGTTCCCAAAAGGCCACTCCATGAACACTGAGAGAGCAGCGTCTGCTAGTGGTGCCTGTAAGATACAAAGAAGACAGAGAATATTTATATAAGTGAGAGGAACTGGAAAGAAGAAACCTTATTTAACCTATATTCCATGCTATTTTAAAGGCACACACAGAAACAATTTGACGCAATGATTGTTGGTATATAGAGAGTAGTGTAAGATCCTGAAACACATTTTAATGTTTACTTGATTGCTTTTTAGCAGTATTTTCTTAATTAAAATTATTTTTTTTTTATGTTTTACCTCATTTTCATCACATAGATCCAGTCAAATTGGTTTGTTGTCAGCTTTTTCTCTGTGGCTATAATGCTCATATGGATGTATATGGATGTGCATAGATATGTGTATATATATCTACAGATATATGTACATCCACCATGGACCCATGCATATAATTTAAGCTGTAAGAGACAGCATAGGCACATGTGTATATTTGCATGCATATGCATAAGTAAAAATGTGAGCTTTATATTGATATATTCACATATATGCATATATATATATATATGTATATATATATATGTCTAGTAATAATTAATGTAGGACACAAAGTAAAATATTTATCCCCTTTTTTATCATCATAAGATTTCAAGGTAGTACTGTACCTGTGGCATTGAGAGGACATCGATTGAATGCCATGTCCCCAGCTGGGGTCCTTTTCCACACCATTGACATCAAGTAGTCTTCAGGACATATTTCATAAGGTGCTGTAATTTATAAATGAGAATTTAAATAGAAACATTAACATATTTTATATCAGAAAAGTAAGTGTTCAATTT
This sequence comes from Regulus satrapa, assembly GCA_013396955.1. Classification (NCBI taxonomy): domain Eukaryota; kingdom Metazoa; phylum Chordata; class Aves; order Passeriformes; family Regulidae; genus Regulus; species Regulus satrapa. Next base: position 14,738 of record VWZN01000036.1, read on the forward strand.
CATCCTACTTTTTCATGAGATGCGTATGTTAACATAACTCAGGTTAATTTTAAATTTGAAGTACAAAAATTAGAAGCCTGAAATTTTGTATATCTGTCTTTTTGATGGTATTTATTTCATATAATCCGTGGCTTAATTCTACCCAAAAAAGCAAACACTGTTTAGGTTGTAGTTACAATGTTGATAGGTTTGAACCTTTCCTTGTTGCTCTATTTTGATCAATAACACTAAGAAACTATCAGAACATGATGAGATTTAAACAGTGATAAGTTATAATGCTAATCTTCAACTAAAATTTGTAAAGATTTTTATAAAATTGAATCTTTATGTGAAAGAATCAGTTCTGAAAAGACAGTTGAAACATTTAATGTGCTAAAGGTACTAAATGAGAGCTGTATATTATGAAGGTTATTATAAAGCCAGGTTATTTCTTTGAAATGTGTTTCAGTAAAAGTTGGTAATTAAGAAACTATAGTCAATAATGTGGGATTGAGTGATTATAAAGCAAAACAACCTTTTACTAGTTATTGCAATACCATTTAAAGAGAGAAATATTGTCACAATTTTGTTGTAACAGAATTGCATGGGGAAAAATAAATTTCAGCAAATGCTTCATGTTTTATTTTTGCATGGTCACAACTACAGATTCTTTTTGCTCTTTTTATGTTAGTGCAGATTCCAGTTTATGATTTTTGACTGAATTAGATTAGCACAGAAAACATCTGGCTGAAGTCATCTCAGAACTCCCATCACTGACATGTTAGTTACTGAAATCTAATTTACACCAAGTTCAATGGAGAAAATCAGGAATTGTTTGTTATTATATGTATATCAAAAACACAAAAAAAGTAACCCTGCTATATTACAGCAAAGTGGTTAGAAAACAAGAAAAAAAGAGAAGAGAAAGGAAATTAATTCTAGCAGATGGTGTGATAAGGCAGAAAGCAATTCAAGGATTCACTCATGGTTGCATGGGAAATCTCTAGCAGAGGCAGGAACAGACTACAGATTTTGCCCATCCCATTATCTAACCCATAAAATCGTCCATCTTCCCTGTTCTGCACTTCTGCTGACGGAAGTGTGAGCAAGGGAACTGAGTAGACTTTTGCACAAAGCTGTACCCTCTCTTTGTAGAGGACAAAGAATACCTAGCAGATGGCTCAGTAATACTAATATGAATCACAGTTGGGCAGAAAAATTGCTTGCTAAATTTGCCTCACCATCAGCATTCCTGAATCATAAATCAAGACAGTTGGTGATGCTAAAAAAGCAAGAGATCCATTAATGGCAAAACCCAAAGAAAGTCAGTTATATTCATAATCTAGAATACTAGCCCTGCTTCAGATATGCCCACAGAGTGAATGCATCAGGACAATGTTACACTGGAAAAAAACCAGATTTTGATAAACATAAGCCATCTGGTGACATAAGCAAAAGCAATTACCATTCTATTATGACCTTATAAACAAAAGAAATGTTCTGTTTTGAGGAGCGTAAATTAACATAATAAGGAGGTAATATTATAAATTACATAAATTTGCTAGAGCTTAGAGCTCTCTGAGAACTATATTTGTTATGCAGCTGTGGCCATTTCAAATGTGTTGTGTTCACTAATCACCACTTTAGGTGCTGACTCTTAGAACTAAAACTTTTCTTCCCTCCACATACTGAATGTTAAATGTGAGCTTTTTTGTTGGAAAAAAATATATACATGCATCCATATGCACACTTAAATACACCGTATTTTCTCTTTTACATTAGCAGGACCCAGGGAATATCAGAGATTTCCCATCTATTTGGAAGGCAACTAGTGTTCCTTTGAATTAAAGTTTACAGAACTCAAGATTATACTGAAACTTTAACCTGGTGCCAGAGATAAACAGTGCACTTGTGTGTTTTGTTCAAAATAAAAAGCACTCCCAAGACCTAGAGTTACCAGGAAAGAGGTGTGGGAGCAGCTGGAACTTGGAAGAAGTTTTGCTTAGCCGAGGCAAGCCCGAGCTTAGACCTTTTCCTGGTCTCTGGCTGACTCTTGGCCTTTTAATGCCTTGCACAAAGACCAAGGAATACTGTGGATAAAAGCAAACTCCTTCTTCCCAAAGCTAAAACCTAACTGGCAGAGCTTACTCATCAGACATCCACCCACATTAAAGCATCTGTGAGGCTGCAACCCATGTCGCTCATGGAGGCATTACAGTCCCACTGGAGTGGTACTTTATCTGAGTTAAAAAGCCTTGTTGATCCTGCTAGCTCTTCTCAGGACCAGTTCAAGTACTCCTGTAACTATGGCACAATTAATTCATAACACACCCACAGATAAATATGAGTTTGCAGTATAAAATTATAGAGAACTACTAGAATTTAGAAGCAAATAGCAAATACTGAGGCAAAATTTGCTATCATTGGCAAATAAAAGGCAAGCCCCTTTCACTCATGATGTGAATCAGCAGCATCATCCCACACAGAGCACGCATTAAATGTGCCACGTTACACCCCTGTAATAGTCCTGAATTCATCCCACCTAAGCACAAATATTCAGCAAAGTCAATGGCCTAGAAGCACAGTCTTTTTCTGACATTACTGGAGAGAAGACGTGCATCTCCCGGAGGCAATCGACCCACTTGGGATCTGTGCAAGCTCAGTACAACATGCAAAGCCAGAGACACACATGCAGCCTAACAACGTTTGCCATCTACACAGGCAGACAACAAAGATGAGAAAGGGTAACGAAGGGGTGAGGCAAATCAGCCCACAGCACACAGTAGCTCAAATGATGGTAGAACTACGCCTCCTCTCTTGAATCCTAATTCAATGCCCCAGGCAAAATTATCATAAACAAGGGTCTACAGGAACAAAGCTTTTGGATGCCTTATAGAATTTTTTTGCAGAGACAAAAAAAAAAACAACAAAAAAAACCCCAAAAAACAGAAACACCAAAAATACTTTTACAATTTAGCTGAATATCACTTGAATTATTTGAATCTTCTCCCTTCTCCTGTTCTGTCTTATCTGTCTAATACTGCTGTGAAAAAGACCTTCTACCATCGGTGGGAAATGATTAGCTAGTCCTTGATTGTTGTGTACTCTTGTGCACTCTTGTCTTTCTGTTAACTAACAAGAGAGTCTAGCATTGTTTTCAGCTATACTTTGGTCAAAAGTGCTCCTATATTAGGCTTTATATTACTGAAAAAATGATTATAAGAAAAATGCTGAGAATCTTTTTTAGAGTAGACTCCCGGTAAAGTATTAATATTAGAAACAGGAACAGAGGTAATACAGATTTAACTATTAGGGAATTGGGTATTTCTGGAAACCAATACTGTATTGTTGAAACATGATATAATCTTAAAGCTGTCATAAGAACATAGTCCTATTTTTATAAAAACAAATGTACAGAAGTCTTCTATCCTGTATACTGCTGCACTTTGGTTTTGGTTCTCCCATATTTTCATTTTTACTGACACATTTAGTGGAAATTGCCTTATTTCTCTTACACATTCTTCCACAAGTTTCTGATCATCTTGCCATGTAACTCCTTACCAGAGGCAGTTTCTTTTGTTATCTAGCTGTCTCCATTACTCTTATGGGACAGACAGAGTGTTCATTCATCTCCTGTAAGTTTTCTACCCTGACTCCTGAGTGACTAGACGCCTACCAAATTTAGAAGCTTTTTTTATTTTCTCTGATTTGTTTCAAATTTTCTGAAGTTATCCTTCACAGAAAAAATATTTTGAGTGCAGAGTACTGCTGACCTACTAAGAGTGAAATTTAACTTTAGACATTTGGGATGCAACAAAGCAGCAATAACTGAACCCAAAATACCTTCAGATCTTTGTTTTTCATTCCCAGATTATTACAGAATTGAAGGGAAAAAAAACAGCTTTAAAAATTATAGCTGTGAATAAAAACAAATCACAAAGAAAGATACTCAAAATTTGTTCAGAAACCAAGCTTTTTGAGAAACAAACTTCCAGATAATTTTTGCATATAGGTAAAACCTTAAGAAAGGAAGGCCTTGTAAAATCATGGCAAAGGCCTGCTACTTTGGCTAAGCAGAAAAGGACTATGGGAAAATGACTCAGCTGAATTAGAGGTAGCAAAACAAGTTATCTAACCATTGCACGTTCACATCATGGTGTATCGTGGTTGGTTGGACTGGATTTGTTGTGATTTAAAACTATGTAGCTGATAACTGGATAATTTCTGAAAAAGGCCAGGTTCTTGGAATGCAGTATCTTTGCACTTGTCTGGGGACTCTGCCTCACTTTGGACCCTCACCTCACAGACAGTACTTCAGAGCCTGTCTCTCTCAGTGCTGCTGAAAGTAATTCAGTCCATGCCCCAGCCATTTGAAGAGAATCACTAAGAAACTACAAGGAAAAATGTTTATAATACTCAGATAATGCAGAACTCAAACTACAGAATGTCCAGGCAAGATTTTCAGTTATCAAGTAAATAACTGTTTGCAAAGCATCTTATTAGCATCAGTCACTATAACAGAAAAGGCTTTATTAGCCTTTTGCTTACACAGTTTAAAGCAGCTGTAACTTAACTTTTTGTAAGTCTACAGACCTCTGGGTGATACAAGCAGGTGCAGCTTCATACCCTAAACAAAAATACTGTATGGTTCTACACACCTGAGGATCTTGTTTTATGCAAAGCAATGCTAATACAAGAAAAATGATTGACATTTTTGTTTCTCACAATTTTCAGTGGCTTACACAGAACATAAAAACCAGTAAGACAAAAATAACTTTTCTGAGCTATTTTAGGGCTAGGAAGAAATGCATACTAATAATGAAATCTGCTTATACTTTGAGCAACTCTGTATAGTGCTTTCCAATTTTAAATCTTGTTTATAGAATGTAAATCTGTATATAATTTTATAAAATTTTGGTAGATTATCCACTCTCTTCACTTAAATCTGAGACTCTTCAGTAAATGACAGTCTAGAGGCAAATAAATCTGTAATTCTTGTCTAATAGTCTGCACAAGCATAGCTTGTTAAAAGGTGTTTTAGGTTATAGTTTCTATGAGCACACTAAATCTAATCTGGAATTAATCAAGTAAATAAACAAATTCACCAAATGGCAAATAAAGCTCTGTGTGCATTTGACTTGTAAATACATCTGTAAAATATTTTATTAACAGCAGGTGGCAACCTTTGAAAATTGGACTGCAGTAGTACGGTTTTACTTTTAAATATACAAATGCAAATTATTTCTAGAATGGTTTTATAAGCAGCATCTAGTTCATCTGACTGCTTATTGAGAGGATTCATATTGATCTTCTATTAGTTGTGCTTCTACAGAGGAAGTCTGCATTACCTATGGAAATTAGTTTGCTTAAAAATCCAATGCAAATACTATTTTTTGGTGCTTTTCAAATAATGATTTTTGTATTAAAATTAAAGAAAACATTTTAAAATCAAGTTAAATTCAGTTAACTTCTACAGTATAGTGCTATAACTTTCTAACTCCAAATAGTCTTTTCATTGTTCTTCAAATGAAATGAGATTAATTGTCCTACTGTACTGCAAATACCTTGAAAACTGTTCTTTGATGGCTGTCAAGGGATAAACATGCTGCCTATGAAAATTATGGACTTGATAACATAAAATTCAAGTCTGATAAATTTCTCATTTCCTGACCCAAAGCATCCATGCCATTTAAGTCCTTCTCTGACTACCAGAAAACACAGCCAGCAAACATGTCCAGAAGTCAGGTTGCTAGACTGATTTTTTTGCTGCTTCCTGGCTTGCAGGAATTCAGATTGCATAATTTCCCAAGTGGATGGCTAAACATCAAAACCTAGTAACACCTTATTTTTTTATCTTTCACCTATCCAACATTGCATTCTTTTACTTAAGGACAATGTGTGCTTATGGTAAATACTATCTGATTCACCAGATATTCTTCTTTATTCATCATTTTATAAGAAGCTCAAAAGTATACTTTTATTAGCTTTTAGTGGGAAAGACTTAAATCTGCTGGGAGAGCAAAGTAAAAAGTGATACAAAGTTATATTAAAAAAGTTATATTTAAGCATTATATTAATGCTTAATAATAGAAAAATGTGTCTTTCTTTTTAATTACTTTCCTTTTTATAAAATGTAGCTCACTTCATTCATTCATTCTCTACACTATGGTAAGGCTCACTTTATCCCTTATTTTTACTGTGCTGCAATTTACCCCAAATGTATTAGAGATGTCACCTGTACACTGGATAAAAGGATTTCCAAATTACAAATCCAGCCCTGATATTCTCAGATAAAGGGCATTCAAAGAGATTTTCTGTAGAAAAATTGTTCATGCTCCAAATACTATAGGCATTCCTAGGCAATCAATTTTTTTTTTAATGATAATAAAAATTACTACTTTTTTTTTACTAATTTTTACTATTGCATAATAAATGCAATGCTACTTTTACTCAACTATCTTACTTTATTCAAAACATGATGCATTGCTCATACGTCTAATAGGGCTAATTTGCACCCTGTTGCATAAACAGAAATCTACTGAAAAATCCAGCAGTGACTGGTCCAAAGTAAGGCCAGATATGGCTCTTTATGGCTATTACTCCACAGACATTGATCTTGTCTTTCCTATAGGCTCCCACTAAAGTGAGCCATATTGCAGTGTAAATAATAACAGCAATTCTATTTTCATCTCACCAGGACACCTCTGTTCGCTGCACCGCCTGACTTCCTCTCCGGTTCCTTCACACTGCTGCCCAGTCACAGCAGCACCTTGACAGATCCTTATCCGCCTCTCCCAGCCACCGTCACAGGATTTGGAACAGCCACTCCAGTGGCCCCACTGGTTCCATTGGCCATTTGCTGTTAGGAAAAATACAATTACAGTGGTGATATGAAGGCAGTCATAATGGAGAAGTCTTTTAAAAAATTGATTAGTACAGTGCTGTTGGTACAGTAATAAGATACATTTACAATATGCCTAAGTACCCTTAAAAGAAACTAAACAAAAACATTTTTGCATGTGATATTTTAAGATCTTGATTTTTACATTCTCTGACAGAGCAAATGAGGCTTAAAGGTAAGTCCGTACAGACTCTACACACCCTCGAAGGCTCCTTTTGTACTGTCAGAGGATCATGAAGTAGACTCAGCACAAAAGGGAATCAGTTCCATACATATTTACTTTCTAGGTTCCTGAAAAACTTAAGTTCTTTAGGCTTCAGAAATATATGCCTAAAACTTCTGAATGTCCTTGAAACAGCAGTGAATCCAAAGAGCTCATGTGCAGCCTCCATGCAGCCTTTCAGGGCGCATTCTTCAGCTTTTTCCATCATCAAGTAAATAAGAATCCTGAGGCCACAGGATTCACAGAATCACAGAACTGTTAGGGTTGGAAGGGACCCCTGGAGATCATCCCCAGGTCCACCTAAAGCAGGTTACACAGAAACGCCTCCAGGTGGGTTTTGAATGCCTCCAGAGAGGGAGACTCTCCACAGCCTCCCTGCGCAGCTTGCTCAGTGCTTTGCCACCCTCAATGTAAACAAGTTCTTACTCGCGTTGACATGAAACTTCTCGCGTCGTAGGTAGCGACTCGTTTCAGCCTCCCCGGGCCCGGCTGCTCCTGGCCCTTGCAGGCTGCCAGGAGCCGCGGTGCCGCTCGCTACTCACCGGTGCACTCGGGGTTGTGGCACTCCCGGCTCTCGGCCCAGGGCCCCCGGCACTCGGAGCCGCCGTGCGCCGCCGCCGTGCACTGCCTGCTTCGCTGCTGGGTGCCATTGGAGCAGGTCACCGAGCACTGGCTCCACGAGCTCCACTCCTGCCACTGTCCGTCCACTGCCGCCGCGGCCACAAAAGAGATGGACACAGCAGAGTTACCAGCCGGGACAAGGCAGGAGGCCGCAGCCCCTCGGGCTGGGCCCAGCCTGGCTTCTTACGGCAATCAAATACAGAGAACAACGTTATGGGCTGCTTTAAAGCTAATATAAAACTGTTTTACTTTTTCCTTCAAGCAAAGAGCATCTCATGTCCTCTAACTGTATACTGATATAATAAGGGATAAATATGGATTTTGATCACATACAGTTTGAAGGGTCTTACTAAGAAAAAAAAAAAAAAACAAAACCCAAAAAACAACAAAACAAAACAATTAAAACTCCCCACCTTATAAAAAAGACTGGTCATTTTAGACAAAAGTGAGGGCTGTTCTTGTATCATTTAAATAAACCGTGAGCCCTCTGATGTGATTTATAAGATCTGCAGTGATAGTTCAGACAGGTCACATTACAAAGTTATCAGTCCTGATGATGAAACTAGATTGTCAGTTGAACAGGAAAAGGAAAATGGGAGTTACCACTTTGCCTCACATACAGCCTCCTCTGTATTCACAATGCTGAATATATTTTTATCCTTCAACCTCCCTGTCAGGTAAACAATCCCACTTCTCAACATTCTTTTGAGCTAAAGGTAGCAGGACAGAAATGGTCTGCCTTCCTTCCTTATCTGATCTGCTGTTGTGTTTGCATATTGCATAATCTTCTTTCTGAATTTGTCAAGTTAAATGTCATAACAAAATGGAAATGGTGGAAATGGCTCTATACTTAGTAATTTGTGTTAACCCATGCACTTGAGTCTGCATGAATATTCTCCTGAGTAAAGGTTACTGACTGTTATTAATAAGTTTGTATATCAGAAAGCTTCTTGGGGTAAATGAAAATATTAAAAACCAAGATAATGAAAAAACATAAAGCAATTATGCTTCCATACAAGTTAAAAATTATACAGTCGATAATAATAGGACTAGATAGTATGTTTAAAAACAGGCAAGCATTATAAAATGTGTTATGACTAATTGTGCTAATTCAGGATCCTGCATTCACAGAGATTGCGGCAATCATCAGCAGTTCCTCATTGCCCCTGCAGTTAAATATAATCTCAAAATGTAGGTTCTAATATAATTTTGATTAATGCTCGTCCTTGAAAACCTGGTTCTATAACTACTAGTGCTATATAAGTACCACCACTCCAAACAAGGAATTTCACTTGGTGCACTTGCCAAACCCTGTTTTCAGAATTCTTCTACAGGGGAGTTGGAATAGCAGCTCCCTAAGCTGATGGTTTTAATATCTAAAATAGAAAGTAGAATCTTAAAGTTAGTGATTAAACATACTGTTCTGTATGGGTGCATCACTGTTCACTTAATAATGGAGATAAACTATTTTGCTAATGTCAGACATGAACAACAGAACATTTCAAAGATACTACACATATCCTGGGCCCAGGGTCTCAGCACCAGGGAAGTAAAGGAAGAGGTTTTCCAAGGCTTTTCCCTAAAGTTCTGCATTAAATATTCTATGTAATGCCAGGTTGTGAACCACTTCTCAGTGCCTGAGCACTGAAGCTACGAAGCTGCGCTCTGATAATTTATTCAGAAGAAAATCGAAATCTTTCCAAACATGGATGCTAGTTCCACTCATTAATCATAAAAGGTTTATGTGAAGAGGAAAACATTATGGAAATTACATTTCAGTGCACCCTCTTCAGTTTTATTCGCTGCTATACAGTATTATTTAGGGTAGGAAAGATCAAATCAATTATTATACTGTCTTTGGAGAAAACTCATTTTGTGGGTTCTCATATATATTTCATACATCTCTCTTATTTATCTTTAGGAGAAAAGAGCATTTGAGTTTTCTATTTCAGAAATACCCTTAAAAAATAGAGAATTCAACATGAAGATTCCCTTAATAAATTGAAAATGCAAATTGAGGCATATCTTAATATTGAGGAAAGACTTAAAATGTTACTTTTAAATGCAGCAGTATAGAAGTGTCTCTAAAAGTAATTTGGGTATAAATGATGGTTCAAAATTCAGAGTTCTCAAAAATTGTTTCTTTTGGCAGATTACATGTAATATCTTTTGTATTTCTTCACAATACTTAAGCGAATTGGATGCATTATATGTATATGCATTTGGAAAAATTTGGTCTAAATCACAATCTAAGGACAAAAAGTTAAAAATCAATTTTGAAAGAATATTTTTTTTTTTTAAGTAAGCTTTAATTTTAGTGGATGGACAGTTTAACATGAAGGCCATGCATTGTTTATTTGGTTAGTGGCAATTTTTTGAAATTGCTTTAGCACATAACTACCAGAAATGAGGCGCCTAAAATCTGTACTCTAAGAACTTACCAGGGATTCAAATAATGCCCTAGCTTCAGTGAGCTTTTCTGTCTGCACATGTGTAAATAATATCCACTTTGAATAAATTAGCAATTTAAACATTATGGTTTCACAAATATGTTTGTCATATGATGAATAAATAATTACACTAAACCTCTAAGAAAATATAATTCACACAGATATGGTGGGCACAAACTAAGTGACCTCTGAATGTCTCTCTTTAAGCCACACTCAGGAAGTTCTTTGTCTTTTTGTTCTCTGAGACCCTGAATCAAGACTTCCTACACAACATACTGTACCCTACAGAGAGAGTACCTCAAAGAAACTAAATACTGTTTGCATTTGTCTTGAACAGTTACCATCCTGACTATATACTTTAACCACTACAAGTCAGAATTATGAATATTACTCAAGCTAGTCACTTTGGATAATGGTGGTTTTGTTTGTTTTTTTTTTCCTAAGGGCTATAAAAGAAATCACAAACAACCCACATTAAATGCAGTGTAACAAAGCAGAGTTGCCGTATGAGCTCACCAGGGCAGAGTGCAATATTGCAAGGTTTGTGCTGTGTTTCAGGTCCGTCACATGATCTTCCCCCATACTGGGGAGGTATACATGACCTTGTCCTAGTTCTTTGGCCTCGACCACATGTGAATGAACACAAACTCCAAGGTGACCATTCCTCCCAAACGCCATGTACTGCAACAAATCATACAGATTTTAACCAGAAACAGACACACAAGTAACAAAAGGATTTCAAAATAAACAAGATCAATATTTTAAATAGGAGTTATTTTGCCACCGTCAAGGAAATCAGTACATCAATAAGTTTATCACAGGAAAACACATACTTTAAAAATTTTAGTTAATTTAATCATATTTTCTCTAAAGTATATTTTAAAGTATACTTTGAAACATTTCTCTAATCCTTAAATTAATCTCACTATCACAGTTTTTCTTCTTTGACTGTTTTACGCAAGATGACTTTCCTTTTCAGAAGTTAGTTACACCTTTGGTCCCTGACTTGATATGTTTAATAGCCCTGATTTTCATGAGGCTAGTTTTTGTGAAAATCAGGCATATGTTTTCTTGTATCAAGGCAACTCTAAAATCTAGAAGGAATCAGAATTAATCTTTCTTTTGCAATTCTAGTAATAAATTCAGTAATTTATTACTAGGTCAATATCACAAATTGGAGCAGTAATCTTAAAGTTTTTTCAATTGTTTAAATTCTGGTTGAAATATGGCAGCAGATATGCTTGATTGTCTCCCTCAAAAACTTCCAAGACTTCCATAAGTAAAAGAAATAATGTACCATTTCCTTACATGAACATATTCATTGATTTAAGAGACCCTAATACATGCTTTACTCTTGGAAAAACATTCATTCAACAAACTGCAAATACCTTCAGAGTTCACAAAAAATTACAAACTTACACCATTTTTTATATACAAATATTTGATAATATTAATATATGGAATCATAGAAGATTAATCTTTCTCTAAGCATTTTCTGCTATAGGAGAAACTGACATACAATATCCATGTGAGCTTACATACCATATGCAACCCCTTTACAGAAAAATGCAATGAAATTTTCAGAAAGTTTTCTAAACATACATTCATAAACCAGTCCTATATGTATTGAATAATACTGCAAAGCAAACTTCACCTATTTTTCTTCTGCTTAAATAAGAGCAGTTGCACAAATTTAAATTAGGCAATATGAGAACAGGAATGTAATGATGAAAAATGCAGTAATGTTAAGCATTAAAGAGAAATCCAAATACTTAGTATCCAGACTGAACATCTCACTCAATACCACGTAATTCTGCTTCTGAAGCCCAGTCTGTTTGAAGGGCGTCTGGAGGGGCAAACTGTGTATAACAGATCTGAGTGTATCACTGGTAATGATTCTCAACATTACAGAAGAAATAGATTTTCTGTTTTGTCCTCACTTTTTGCATCACTGTGAAAGAACTTCTCATATATAGGTTTCCATTGCCCTGAAGGCACATATCACCTGCCCAGTTTCTACAAATACAACCCTTTTTTTGCAGGAATCAGAATAACATTTCCTGAGGTGAAATTCAATTGCAAGTCTGTGGAAGGACATTCAACTCCCTGGCATATTATCACAAATTCATCAGTAAGATCAAGGGGAATTCAGCAAGTAGGTAAGTTCTATTGCCTTTCATTAAAAATAAGAAAAATTTTCATTTCAGACACTATGTTGAGATAAAGTTTGTTAGTTAACTTCTGAGAAATTCTACCTGACAGAAAATGTCAAACTTTATTTGGGGAAGATTTTAACCCACTGGAAAACAGCTCAATCCATGAAAGTTTTTCATTTGGTCATGTAAAAGTGGTCAAAAAGACCACATCCTACATCCTTATTATCTTAATATAAGTATCACATCCATATGCATTATATTAATTAAAAAAAAAAAAAAAAACAAACAAAAAAAAAAACACCAAAAAACCCTCAGGAACAGTCCAAATTAATGTTGAAGTGACAGATTTTAGTCTAGTTAGTTTAGAAACCTTGATTAATTGTGACATTTTTGTCAAAAACAGAAAGCCTAGCACTTCTAAAAATAGCCAATTTATGACTATACCTGCACAGAACTGTTTTAGTTTCATCTGTTCTCAACAAGTACTATACTTCTCCAGCTGTTTTGGTTCAGCCATATAATCTAAATAATTTTTTTTTCTCACTGGCAAAGTATTAAATTACAAATCCAGACACATCTCTAAGATTCCAAATTTTTATCATATGAGCACATATGTTAGTTACGTTAGCATAGATGTTAGTATGTTAGCATATATATTAGCATAGTTAAGGAGAAAAGAGTTTGCCAGAACAGATTAAAAAAAAACCATTAATAAAAATGACATAATTTATTCTCCTGAAACCTCAACAGTTGATTAAAATGTCAAGATGCAACAAGAATTTTTAAAAGTACAAAGCTTAGCTAAATAAAATTAATCCAAATTCTAAAAATATTATTCCATAGAAAAATAATAAATTGGAAAGGTCTTGACTCTATGTAGACATAGAGTGGGGTTTTCCAGGGCACATTTAAGTCTATTACTTAATTTTGAATTTTGATTCTGTGCTGTCAAAATGTTATAAGTTAACTGTCTTTATTTGAAAATTCAAAAAATATGTGCTGAATGGCTCTTTAAAGTTACTGTCTTAAACCAAGAAGATGTATATTTCTTTTGGCAAGGATTGACTGCATGCTAGCAGCAACACAGAACAAATTTTCATGTGATTTTGGAACTAAACATAAGCCAAAATTAAATGTTTCATTTTGGGTAAACTGAAGGAAGTCTCTATCTGTTTGTGGTTTAAATCGAGCTGTGCCAAAAATCATCTTCCATGACAAATTTTATCTCATTAAGTAAAAATTTCACAACACCTTCTTGCATTTACAGACTTTTATATGCGAAACTAGCAGTGTGCAATAATAAAGTCAAGGATAGAATAGGCATAGCACTAAAACAATACATTACAGAAGTGCCCAATATTATCCAGATTATCTGTAAAAAAAATCTTAATTTAAAGTTTCTTACCCCTGTTTTTTCTTTCTGGTATTTTATTTACATCTTCTTTCTTTAACACTATTTTCTAAATGGAAAAAAAAAAAAATCTCCTATAGCATCTGATGAATTATAGCCTGATGAGCTATGCCAAATTACACCAGATGGATAGCTGGCCCACAGAGGAGTTAGTGTTTTCTATAACAGAGTTTCAGATGCAAGATTCATTATTTGGGACAAAAATATTCAGATTATTGCCAGCTTCTCTGTCAAAAACATTGCTAGCACAACAAGTTTGGATTACTGCAAAGCATCTTTCCCATCTCTCTGCCACTCTGTGAACCTAATCATGTTGAAGTGAACGCCCACAGTGTTCACAGCACACAACTGCTGTGAAGTGGAAGGAGGCGTTAGGCCAGGCTGGCCTTCATCCTACAAACATGTTTTGTGAGATTTTTATTGGGGTTTAAATGCTTTTGATTTGTTCGCTCTAAACTGAACAGACATTGAAAACAGTATCATGGCCATTTTTTGTGGTGCAGGTAGGTCCAGCGCTGTTTAATATCTTCATCGGTGACAAAGACAGTGGGATTGAGGACACCCTCAGCAAGTCTGCAGACAAGGCCAAGCACAGTGGTGTGGCTGACAAACCTGAGGGACAGAATGTCATCTAGAAAGCTCTGGCCGAGCTGTAGAAGCAGGCCCATGTGAATGCTATTAGGTTAAATAAGGTCCTGCACATGGCTTGGGGGCAACCTGATTTCAACACAGGATGGGAGATGAAAGGATTGAGAGCAACCCTGCAAAGAAGGACTTCAGGCTGCTTGTGAACGAGATGTTGGACCTGAGCCAGCACTGTGCATTTGCAGCCCAGAAAGCCAAACATATCTTGGGCTGAAGAAAAACCATCATGGGTTCTGGCAGCCTAGAGAGCCAGCAGGGTGAGGGAGGAGATTCTGCCCCTCTGCTCCACTCTGGTGGGACTCCACCTGGAGTGTTGCATCCAGCTCTGGGATCCTCAGCATAGAAAGACATGAACCTGTTCGAGCTGGTCCAGAGCACTGCAACAGAGATGATCAGAGGGATGGAACATCTCTCCTATGAGGACAGGATAGAAGAGTTTGGGTTGCTCAGCATGGAAAAGAAGTCTCCATGGAGACCTTATTGTGGCCTTCATGGAGACCTTATTGTGGCCTTCCACTGCTTAAAGGGGGGGCCTCTAAGAAAGATGCAGACAAGCTTTTTGTCAGGCCCTGTTACAATAAGAGAGAGAAAAAAAGGGAAGTAAGTAAAGCTACCTCATCAAATAACACCAGCCAAAATATAGCATTTGACAATACTAGTGTTTGAAATGGCTTAGTGTATTCCTGCTCCTGCCATATCTTGCTTTACCCAAAAGCCTGAAAATGCTAAGCTACAGCTAGAGTTTGTGGAAAAAGATGTTGAAGGCAAAAGAGAAGGAAAAATGGAAGCTGAGATTATTTGCAGGCATGGAAATTCCATGTTCTTTCCCGTTAAATTTTAGCTGTGTTAGAAATTATTCGCTAAACTGAAATTCATCAGCAGCACTTCAATAGTGGATCTTGAGTTGTCCCCGCTCACAAAAGAACCAGTGGCAATAAAAATTACCTGAGCTATGTTTTGTCTACTATGCTGTACTTCTCTGTACATAAATAAATAAATATTTATAAAACCCCCCAAAAACTGTAAAAAGTGTTTCCTTTATTATTTTGCTTGAACTATCACTAATAGTATTTTAAAATTTAAAGTTCTTTTCCAATACATGAATATATATGAAGCTGGTGAATCCCATTTTCCAAATTTTCCAGGACACTGAGATCACAGAGAACTATATTCTCTACCATTCCAGTGAGTATCTTGAACAGCATATAAAATATGCTAAAGTGTATATAAAGAATATCGAAAGGCAATAAAAAAAATAGTCTGAAAGCTTTGCATTAGTATTTGCAAATTTAACAGGTTCCTTTGAAGCCTATAGATAGATGCATGAAGTACAGTGGGTCATTCTGCATATTTTATTTTAAAAGTGCAGCTTTTTGATTAGGAAACATTCCAACTCTCACAATAGCCCCCTCTATTTTACTAATCATTGTGTCAAATGTCTGTTTTAAATACACTAGTGTACAGACCATATATATGGATGGACTAGGGATAATCCTGAACTATTCAACTTTTTGAGAGATGATACATAATAGAATGATGATGGAGGGTATTTGGGCTAATAATTAAAGGGATGTTTGAAAAATTAATGGAGCTATACCTAGGAAAAAACATCTTTCTAAATTGCTAATCCTGCACACTGCTACACAGTAGCGACCCTGTAGTCAGACAGAGAACAACATAAATTAATAAGGGTATTGTAACTGTATAGAACAATATGCAAGATTAAGCCCAGATGGCAAATTATTTAGGAAAGATAACTCAAGATACATAGAGATTTCCAAAATCAGCTGTGGTGAGCTGAAAAAGAAAATATTTTGGCAGAGTAGACACTAAGAGTTGGTAGCCTTTGTTCATACTGGGTATCTGGAAACAAAAGCTGTGTCCTGAAGTGTGAGGATATAAAGAAACAGCTCCTTTGTGACTGGAGAAATATGAAGCAGTGTTTTAGGTGAGCATTGTTAAAAGTTTGTTTGAAATACCATATCTAAGGATTAACTTTTTTCCATATTAAATTTGACAGCAAATTAATTTCTTTGGCTTTTGCATTACCTGGAATTTTTTGTTTTGTTTTGCTTTGCTCTTGTATGAAAACTTCTTATCCCTTTCTGGAAAGAATGAAGATAAAATTCTAAACATTAGGTGATTTAATACTCTTTCCTCTTCTTAGTTAATACTAATTATCAAGAAATCAGGCAGAACTCATTGTGAGAGATGGACTGTGTTTTCATGTTCATTCTTCACATAGTTTCAAATGAGTATTTAAATCTATCTTTGATTGTTCCCACTGTTAATTTCTTTTATAGTTCTTCTCTTTCATTTCTTATTTTTGTACTTGAGAGTTCTTTTGAAGTATTTCCCCCTCTGGCCCAATCTAAGCTACTCTAACTGTTACAGAAATACCTGGCATTTTTGTATGGAAAGACTTCCATGTGTAAAATTTTACCACTTCTGAAGTATTAAAATTCAGCTCTAACTAGGCATTTCTACCCTGAAATATTAGAGAATTTAATTGAATTACTTAACTTAAGCACAACAGAAAAGCATTAGTTGTTGAGAGTAATTCTTGTTACCATTATGCATTATCTTAGAGACAATCTTGTAAGTTGCCTTCCATTACAGAGGCTCCCTAAATGCTTAAAATGCTGGTAACACAAACTCTGATGGGACCACATGGCTATTTTTCAACACACAGTCACAGCATGAGAGTTTGATTCTACATATTACTGCTTATTGAGATAAAGTCCAAGAGTTCTCTGTGTATGACTATTTTACTTCCAAAATCTACTGAGCTTCCCCAGAAGCTGAAGATGGCTCACCGCTCTCTTGGGATCAAATGTTACAGACACCTGAGGAATTCGTACCTCTGAAGGATGGTATATATTCTCTTTTTTTTTTTTTTTTTCGTTTCAGTCACAGCTGAGGAAAAATAATGTAGTCATGGGGCATATGCCTTCCCTCTTGCTTCCCATCATAGATTAATCAGATCCACAGGTAGAGTCTAACGAAAGATGTGCCCTTTCAGCAGCTAACTTGAATATGCCTGTCTCTTCTCCTTAGTGTATAACTACTGCTGAACTCCAACGATGTCCAGATCTCTCAGACAAAAGGAGTAGGAAAACTGTGATGCAAGACACTGATGACCTTTACCGTGTGTCAGATGTAAGAGAGTTACTTTTGTCTGATCTTTTTTCCTTTGATAGGTAGCTGTTGCCCTTTCTTGCCAGAACAATGTAAAGGGAAGTCCATGAAGACATAACTGTGCATAGAACATTGTCTGGCCCATTGCCTAAAAGAAAGTATTCTAAATGGCAAAACAATTGCAGTGTCAAAAATATATATGTTAACCCATCTTCTTAATTAGTCTCTACTCCTTAATGTATTAATGATCTAGATTTCATCCCTAGTTTGTCTTTGTACTCATGCTACCTTCTCTTTTCTGAGTGAAAATGAGAGAATATAGACTTTTGGAAAAAATACCAAACTGTCAGTAAAAAAGGTGCTCTCGTTCCATATCTTGACTCTTCTGGAAATAAAAACAGTAACCTACATAAAAAAAATCACAGGTAAACAGAATTACAATTCTCTGTTTTAACTGAAATGCCCCTATGAAATAAATGTTAATAATAATAATAAAAAAAAAAGTTTCAAATTCTTATCATTATACAGTTCAAAAACATCCACAATTTTATTTATTGGCTGCTAACACTACCTGGACAGAGGGCAGTGTTATTGCAAACCCTTGATTCTCTTAAAGGGCCGCTGCAGTGTGTCCCGTAAGGTGATACACAAGTTCTGGTTCGCACCTGCGACCCTTGACCACAAGTAACTGAACACGTACTCCACTGGGCCCACTCTTCAACACCAGATTCACCTGTATTCAAGACAACAAACAAACATGAATATAGACATAAGTATTAATGACACCATTTTTTCTTTCTTTTTTTTTCTGAAGCTCATTATCATCTGCTCTTATCAATCAAAGAAAAAAGGTACCACACCAAAATAAATATTCAAAGGTTTATGGAGTAAAGCAGCTGTGAAAATGTGCAATGAATAGAAAGCAAAGACACCTACAATGCTGCAATCACATAACGCCTGTCAGAGGGGAGCACTTTGATGTCTTATTATCATTTACAACTTTATGAGAACTGCTGCCCTTCAACACTTCAGAAGCAACACTACCCTCAGGATTCTGTAAGTACATAGACAACTCTTTTTATATAATAGCAAAGGATTTATCTTTGATATTTATACTTATCCTGCTAGAACTAAGGCTCAGTAACAGTTTAAGGAACCCTACCAGCAAGGGAATTCCAATTTTAAAAACCCCAGACAAACCAGCCCCTAATGATTTTCATTTTTTCAGCAGAGTCATATAGCATTTGAAAGAAGTTCCCTGGCAAAGAAAAACTTTTTTTTTTTACTAAATTTTAATCTGAAATGTAGGATGGAAACTTTGTTTATTTGCTGCATAGATTTACTACCTTTTGACCTACATGTATGCTGAATTCTTGGGTGTGCCAGACATTATTCCTGCATATAATACATACTACTATGTTCAAAATTGTCAGATATGATTTATTAATACTTATATTAGAAGAGAGTATTGCTTTTTTAATTTTTGAGAGATAAAATATTATATTTTCATTTTTTGAAAGCAAGTAATGCATAAAGTTTTCTGCATGGATGCTCTGAATAGAATGCTTGAATTTAGTTCTCACGAACAGCCATACACACAGTTCTGGAATTCTTTTCCCAAATGAATTCCTGTTCAGAAAAATATATCCCTTGAGTATTCTCAGAAAGCAAATGCAAAAAATAATGTGAAAATAGCTTACTGAACAATTTGAGTAAATAATTGTGCATTGATGTTTAGCTTCTTGCATTAAAAATCAGCATGTAATATAAAATGGCAGCTGAAACCCTTATGGCATGTTTGGTTATGAAGTGTAAGTTCTTTTTGAAACAAATGAGACTTTCTGTTTGAAAATCAGTGGCATGATAAAATCTGCAGACTTGAAGAGCTTGCTTGAAAATCCAGTTACCTCAGTATACTTCTGGCCTTCCAAAAGTTTTGATACTGATCACAACCAAATGGTTGTCTGCAAACCAGGAATATTCTGGTGCTATCTTTCCAGGATGCAGTAAATGACATAGTATTTCTTCAAACTGTGCTTTGTAGCAAGAATCTGTGAATCTCTCCAAGTGGTTTCTTTTGTTTTTTGGTTTTTTAAATTATTTTTTTTTCCCAGAGGTCAAGCACAAAACCTTTGCAAAATGATTGTTTCTGTTAGACTTCTAAGATTCAATTCTGTGGTTATTCAACGCTTTAAAAAAAAAAACAAACCAAAAAAAAACCCAAAAAAAACCCAAAAAAACCCCCAAAAAACCTGCTTCCTATTCAGTAAAAAAAAGATAGAATGTTTTATAATCAGTACACAAATCCTTCTATTTTTAATAAAGTTATATGCAATTCTAAAATTTTCTATGGAAAAGCATAAAATTATGAGCTTTCTACACACAAAAATTCACCATTGATTTTTGTAGTCCTTTTCTTTATTTGTTAGGTGTAAAAAAAGAAAAAAAAAAGAAAATAATTGATTATTGTTTTAATAGTTCTTGTGACATGAATTTAGCATTTTGATTAGGCAAGTTAGATGGCTTGGGTTCAGGTTAGATGATATAACATGCTAAATATATTAAATATCTATGTAGACATTAACAATTATAAAAAACGTACTATAAGCCCTATATGCATGGTAAAAAGACTTGTATTACTGTGGGTTTCTATGCTAATAGTTTTGTCTTTTCCTACATGTTTGAAGTTCGACTTTGCCTTTGTTAAAATGGTTTAGATAAAAGGTCAAATAGCAGAAAAAGTCTAAAATATGTTTCTCTAGATGTTCCTCATTATGTAATACAGTTATATCTACTCAGTGTAAATGATCTGTTATTCAACACAGACATGTTGAGAGTGTACAGCTAATAAAATAAATTTAAAAAATTAATTTTAAAAATATATCTTAAAGTGATACAAAATATTACTCTTAACCCTTTGAATATGATGGAAAATAGCAGAAACGTGATTATTAGACTGTTGTCAGACTGTTGTGTGACTGTATTGAGTGAAATCTGAAATTAATATCAATTATTAGAAGTTCTGCGAATAGATGTACTGTTCATTCACAAAAGGCATAATCTCTTAATATAATATATATAGAGAAGGCTTAAAATTTGCTGAAGAAAAATCCTCCTTATTATCATATTGTACAGTGCAAAAAGAGGAAAATTAAGACAAAATAAAGAACACACTTATCTCACCAGCTGCTTTGCTTCTTTTTATACAATGCATTATGATTTTTGGTAATCTTAAAATTTTCAGAGTATTTTGTACTGCTTTCAGGATAATTATTACTTCTTTTAAAATATTTAAAAGAAGGGAAATATCTTCACATATATACTTATCTTTGTTAATTTACCACTTTAATTTAAGCACATAAAGACTGCTATATTTTCTAGAACAAATCTAGGTTGAGTACATAATCTGCAAATATATATTCTGGTTTTTACTTTTCTCTTATAACTTTTTTTTCTTTTCTGAAATAAAATTTTTGAAAGGGCTACTTTTTATATGCCTTCTTGTTTTCTGTAATTTAAGAACTCTTAAATTTTTATAATAATAATATTAAATCTACAATCTCAAATTATCCCTTAGCAAGTTACCAAGCTCTCATTCTCCCCTGATGCTTGACACATAAGAGGAAACATAACTTACTGTATGGAAGGCCTCATAGATCTGTGTAAAACTTACCTGCATTATACTCTCTAAATCCCATAACACCTAAGGAAAGGATCAGTCCAAACACATAAAATGACAAATATAGAACAAGAAATTATTCACACAGTATTTTTAAATAAATGTCTTTACTGCCTCGTAACTCTCTCCAAAACCAGAAAAATGCATATTTTAGTACCACATTTTATAACTTTTTAATTCCCAGCAAAATTTGGTGGATTAAGTCCACAATTCTAACTGTATTAAATGCTTTTCATAAATCTTTTCCAAGACATTTCTCTATTCCTATCTCTCTGCTTTTTAAAAAATACAAACATTTTGTTGTACTTTTGTATCTGTTTTATTTTTTCACAAAATAAAATATCAAGGCTTAAAATATAAAACCCCATAAACTCAGTAACCAATTACTATTAATATTTCTTAGTGGGTAAATTAATGAGATAGATATGTTAGGAAATAGCCTTATGAATCAGTTAAGGAAGATATCACAATCATTTTATTGCAAGAAAAATGAATGCATTACAGGTGACGAAAATATGCAATGATCACTACAAAGGAAAAAGAAAATGAAGAGATGAAAATTAGTATGTCCAGAAAGAGCACGAGTATTACTTAAAATGTTAACCTGGAGCATGAAAAATATACATTTCCCCCAACTTTAACATCTAAATTTATTTGCTCATACATCTCACATGCTTTCAGAACAGGACCTTGAAAACCAATCTTGTATAATTTTGAACATTCATCTCCCACTCTACACACACAATATATTGGAAGGTGATGGTACAAGTGCTGCATTTGTAACGCAGCTCTCTAACACCCATAATAGATGAACTGCAATGCATGACTAAAAATTATCCAAGATTTTAATGATATTAATTATAAAGTTTTAGGGATTTATACGGGGAAAAACCCCCAGATAATTTTACTGATTTTTTGAGTAATTGTATGAATTCAACAAGCAGCATAAAAGCAAAGGCGTTATTCTATGTAGTAGCAACTAACAACAAACATTATATGTCTGAACTTAATATGTAAGTGATAAGTTCTACTTGCCTAAACAAAAACTGCATGGAGACCTAGAGAATTCTAGGCTCCCTTTTTCTACTGCATGTGCTTACAGTAGTACCTGGGAGTTAGCCATAAAAGCAATCCTATAGATTAATATGAGTGAAAGAGACTTTTTCCCATTCTAAATTTGTTACCAAACAGATCTACAATGATTGGCTATACATGTACTGAGATTGCTTAATATATTGATTTCTGCAAAGTGAATTAAAAGTATCAATTAAAAATCATTAAAAGTATCGATTTCTGTTAAATAAAGCACCTTACCACTAAGGAAGTCAACATGCAACATAACTAGAAGCAATTATAGCTCTTTTACTGAAGTGCATAAAAACTGGAAGCATTATGTACAACTGATGCAGGCGTGTATTCTAGGTTAGTTTCTATGAAATACAGAGGAAGTTGCTTCAAATCCATACAAAAATTATGGGGCACAAAATGGTCAACTCAGTAACTTACTGGAATGGAGTGTGTAGGGTACCAATAGAGAGTTAGCTTTTACCAACAGATACACGGATCATTGTTTAAGTTGAAATGGGCAACAGCTTTATTGTATGAGAGCTTAATTCAACTCACCACTAAAATTTTATCATTGACCTCAAAGACAGCTGTGGTAACTGTTGGTAAACAGGCTAATCAAGATTTTTTATTTTTTTTTTAATTACTTCAGTTCCAGGTTTCCAATATCGTCTTGATATCTTTAGATAAAGAAGATGAAGTTGCTCAAAAAAATTAGAAAATATGTTTTATTTTAAAAACTGTTAGATAATTTGCACATTCAATTAAAAATTATTATGGCCAATTTCATTTAGCAATAATGAATCTGGAAACTAGAGAACAGAGCATTGTGCTGGGCCAAAGATAGTAAATGCTGAATGCATGCACATTAAAGTCACCCCAGTAATTAATTAATTTGATAAATGCCTAAAGCTGGGATTAGACAGTCTATTTATAAAGAAATTCTGAAGCATGTTCTTTACATCTTTGAAAAAAAGTTAGCATGTCACAGTGAGCTGTCCTGTGTTTTGTACATGTGAGATTGCTTTTACTACAAAAGAAATTCATGCTTACACTCAATGATTCAGTATTCACATTCACAGTGCATGTTTTTGCATGATTGACCTAATTCTTAGCTACTTTATTTATGGACTTTAACTGGTGAAAAAAAAAAATGATTCAAAAAAAGTATCAGCTTAGGAAACTGACAAATATGCAGCAAAAGATTATGGAAACATGCAGTGGTCTTGCTAAAATTAACGACAGTAAATAGAAAAAATGTAACTGATGTATTACCAGTTTGTGCCATAAATTTAGCAGCATCAGCTTGTTCCTGAGGGACCCTTTTCTCATGAACAGATCGAGGTCGCTGACTTTTAATTGTATGATCTCCCATCATTCCAAATTCTAAAGACAGAATAAAGGTTTATGAAAGCTTGTGTGTAGACATTTCTCAAAAGTCACATACTGTCTCATGCAATATGTTCCTAAACATACCTGGAAGTTGCTGGCAAGAGTCAGGAAAGTGATCATGGCAGTTAACATCAACTTAACTTTGCTACACTCAGCTTTCAATAAGTACTTAAATTTATGTCTGCAGATTTTCCAATATGGTTTTATTTTATGAACCAACATTCAATGTAGTGACACATACTATAAATCAACTGTTTGACACAGGACAAAAACAATCATTCAAATGCAGACATTCTATTTCTTTTATTTTAAATCAGTGCAAAACCACACCAGAAAATGACTGTGACAGTGTTAGGCATTGCTGTTCTGCGGCAGAGCCTGCTGCTCCTCCAGAGGACTTCTATTTCTGCACTCATCTTTCAGGCTGATGAAGCCTTCAAAAGAGATTACAATTCATCTTTGGGAATGGTGGCAATGGGAAATTATAATAATTTAGCCAATGAACTGTTTAATATTTAGGCGGAATACAGCAGAGCAAGTGCTTGTGATCTGTTTCCTTCCTGAAACCTCTCAGTTAAACAGACTACAGATTGTATTTTACTCTCCACATTGATTTTAATGGGGAAAGACTATGAAAAATCAGTGACATCAAGGCCCAGAGTGTGGGAGACGAGAGTGCTTTAGTTGTTTTTCCTGTTATCACTGCTGTCATTTTCCCCCTCTTGTCCTGTGCAAACCTCCTAGACTTCTACCTTAGCTCCACTTTTCATTTCTGTAATGAAATGAAGAAAGTCTTTCGCACTTAGAGGGGGACTGCTGTGTGTTCAGCACAGTGTGATCCTCTCAGGCACACACAGCTGTCCACAGCTCAGTGCTAAATAATCAGTAAAAAAAACCCAAAAAACAAAACCAAAACAAAACAAAAAAACACCAAGCTGGGACTCTAACTCAGGAAGTTTGTGCTGGGAAATGTGGGTTAACATTGAAATTACTTCAACTACAATCACATAAAGTTTCTGATGAGGCAGAAGGTGTCTGAAACACAAGCAACACAAACATTGAAAAATACCTTTCTGCTGGAAAGTTACCTCGCAAATGCAAAATTCAAAATTCTCCCCAATTTGTAAAGGCATGAAGATAATAAAACTTACCTTTCTGCCTCAAAAAATCGCAAAACATCATATAAGATGTAAATATCATTAATAAATATTATTTGCAAACATATTGTCTTGATAAATTATGAAAAACATTAAAATTTCTATTTAAAGAACAATAGAAGGTGAACTTATTTTTAAGGGGTCAATCAGAAGAAAGATACTTTTTCCTTTATAGTAAACTATTAATGTATTTCTCCAAATTAGCGTTTCTTTTTGTAAATATTCATTAATGGCACCACTTAAAATATAAATTTAATTATTCATTTGAGAACAGCAATACAGTTCGCATTCTAAAGAGAATATTTGAAAATATAATTAATAAAATATATTTCGAGGATTAAACATTCAACATTTTAATACATACCAGAAATACATAGAAAATATAATTTTCAATATATATACATGCAAATATATAATATATATGTATGTATATATATAAACATATGTGTGTTAAAATTTTTATTAATAAATTTTTAAAAAGTAAACCTCTTCTACAGCTCCTCTGATTTAAGATAGCTTTTTATTCTGTGGAAAATCTCTTATTACAATCAATATTCTAATGCAAATTATGATTAGAATATTTTTACAATTTTTACAAGGTGCAGTAGAGATGACACATTTAAACTGTAATTAATAACATGGTAATGGCAGGAGACTTTACACAGCTTTTCCCTCGAAGAGGCTGTCACAGCAAGGTATGTTTACTCTGGGCTTGCTTGCCTGCATGATCTCTGCTGTCAGGAAATTTAGAGGGTATGGTACCATTCTTGCAGAAGACTTAGTTCTACTTTTTAAGTTACAGAGTGCAATAATGGGAGACCTTTGCTAGAGGAAGTCTTTCCAGAGGCATACAGGGAGGTGGTGAATGTTCTGGTCCCAGTCCTACAGCATCTCATGCTGGGTGCTGGCACATGCAATGTCCTGCAGGACAGAGACTGCTGGTGAAGAGGCAAAGGGATGTCTGGGAGATCAGTTCTCTGCATTGTGGATAATGCCTGATGTAGCTCCAGTCAGAACGATGGAGTTACAAATACCACTGAGCAAGATTACAATGCCTCAGTTTTTTCATTTTTCCACTTAAGCAACAAGACATTTTCAATTCACTTCAACTATTGCTGATGGTCTTTGAGATGCACTTCTCACTTAATCTCCCTTTGATATATTAAGCATTTATATAGCAAGTATGTATTAAAGATAAATTTTTCATTACCCGGAGAAAAATATTTTTTATAACTTTTGTCAAAAAAAAAAAATAGAACCAGACTCATGCAATGCTCTTGTTTTCATATTCAGCTAAGTATTTAACCAAATGCCATATGAGAACAAAAGCAGTACCAGGAAATGCAATGTACTGGCATGGGTGAGGCCTCATTAAAATTCAGGCCTCATGAGAAAAGGAAAAAAAAAAAGGGTCAAGTACATTATTGTAACAGGATCAGAAATGTCCCCTTTCTGTGTATAAGTAAAAACAATGCTCTCAAAGTTGTTTAATCTTAAGAAGCTCAAGAGTAATGCATTATTATGTAGCATTTTTAATACATTATCTTACTGAAGTTAATAATAAATACTAAATACAATAAAACTTCCCTTCATTTTCAGATCCTAGGTAATAAACATAGATGGTGAACCCATTATGCAGTTTTTTTCCCTCGGTGCTTCAGAGAGAAGCAGTATCTAAATGCTTTCTAGGCTGGGAAAGCATTTTAACCCAAGTCAGCCTAGAGTATGAATAAACAGCACAGTAATTTCAAGGATCTGTTTGTGTGGGAAAGGTGTAAGAACCATCCTAATGTAGGCATTATCTGGCATAGAGGTGGCCTGCAAGGTCAAGTCAGCATGATTCAAGACCTCATATCTGAATATAATACTGGATATTTGAATTGACATTCTAAGTAAATTAAATTTTATCATTCTCACTCTGCTTACCTAGTTCTTGCTGCTGAAAATAAGCTTTCTAACCCAGAAGAATGTATTTTTGTAGACATTACCTTCTGAAGAGAATTTTTTTGGTGATGTCTGTCCTAAATTGTATTTGGGTGAAACAGGACAGTTCTTTTCTGCTTTTACCTCAAAAACTGATATTAATCATATTGTTTCATTAAATACAGGGGGAAAGAAAATCCTTTCAGCAACAAGAAGATGCATGGTCTAATTCAGAAATTGGCTGTGTGACTCTCTAAGTTAGGCCTGGAAACATGCAAAGGTTTTAAGCCTTCTTATTACATGGTTAATGCTATAATCTACAGTATGAAGATAAAACCCATAAATACCTCAAAATGTAAATAAAAATAGCATTATGGGGAACCTTGAATCATTTTAACCAGACCAAGACTTATAATAAATCATATCACATTCCAAAACATTTGCGGTAGAAAACCTGAAGTTTAGTCATCTAATAAAAGAATTTATTCTGCTGTCAGTGGTCCTTTGGTGGGTATGGAAGTACAAGGGATCACTGCCATAGGATGCCTATTTTATCGCTCCTCAGCTGCTCATAACGGATCAATACATCAAAGTATTTTAGTGATATATTTTAATATGGATGTGATTTATCATTTGGTGAAGCATCAGAATGAACAGACTGCCCAGGGAGGTGGTGGAGTCACCATCTCCAGGAGTGCTCAAAAATGACTGGACCTGGCACTTTTGCTATGGTTTAGTTGGCACGGTGGTTTTTGGTCTAAGGTTGATGATCTTTGAGGGCTTTTCCAATATAAATTATTATCTGATTCCATGATTTCATTTTGCATATAAGCTGAGGCATACAATACAGTTCCGTGCCTTCTAGGAGAGAAAAAAAAATGCAATTCCAAGCTTTACCATTTGGTTTTATTTACAGCTCTTATCACTAGTCCCATTGGCTTTACCTTTATTTTTATGTTAGGTTATGCTATGGGAATTTTTATACCTATTGAGGAACCTTTTTAGTTTTTAAAGGAGAAGCTAAAATCTTGCAGCCAGTGTAGGTGTACGTTTTTAGGAGAGAAGAGAGGTGCCAAGTGCTTCTGTGGGAATAAAGAAGAAAAAAATCTGTTAACAGTGTAAAAATGCAAGCTAGGACAACTGATAAATACAAAAGAAAGATACCGGCTTAACAAGGTTCTACTCACCAAGGATATTTTTTAAAACGAAGGTAAATATCAAACGGATTTTATGCCAAGGCTTATTTATCATATTTGTAACAGATATATTTGTTATACATATGTATATATATCCTAGTCATCAGATGCCATTATAAACCATGTAGGTTTGGCTTTTATGGCTATTTTTTATCACTTTTCATTGGAACTTCATAGTGCAAATGTGTACCATATACTATGAATTGTGCTATTTATGGTGCAGGACACACTGGCATTAATATAAAAAGCCTTTTTCACCATAGAAGTTGGTGATGACATCATCAATTAACCAAAAAAAAAAAAAA